>CM041298.1:37005380-37055868 GCA_023052935.1 Piezodorus guildinii | reverse complement strand
TGAAAGCTAAATATTTTCGGATAAATGTTATGTCATACACAAAGTATAAGGTAATGGAGAGTGATAAAAAGCGGAATAAATTAAGCAGGAGATGGCCCCGAGACCTTCTACTCACTATAATAATTTTATAGTGCTTCCATTGGGAAGCTTCTCTACACGTGTTTCATGAGTTTTTATATTTCATCCAATTGACTTGTTGTATTCCATTATAGCTTTTTTTCAGTCAAATTCATAATTTTTTCAATCAAATTCATATTTTTTTCAATCAAATTCATAATTTTTTCAGTCAAATTCATAATTTTTAAAATATATTAATCTTTAACTCCTTGCCGAATGCATCCAGGGTCACCTGTGGAGTAGTGGCTGGCATAACAGCTCTATATGTTTAAGGTCGAAAGTTTAAAACCAGCAGATAGGGCCATCTTTTAGGGAGTAAAAATCCTTGGTTATTTCGCCCTTTAAAAGAGGCTGTTATGCTAGCCACTACTCCACAGGTGACCCTGGGTGCATTCAGCAAGGTGTTAAAGATTAATATATCCAAGGTCACGTGTTCAAACCCGGCAGATTCAAACACCTTGTTGAATGCATCAGGGTCACCTGTGGAGTAATGGCTAACATAACAGCCTTCTATGCTTAAGGTCGCAAGTCTAAAACCAGCTGATCGGCCTATATTTGTGCACCACCGATGACTCTTAAAAGATTTAATAAGTGGAACTCGTAAAAGATCCCTTATCTTAAGTAAACTTGGGTAGGCAAAACTTAGGACTCCCACTGCACCGTCGGATTAAGCACAGTAACATAAAGATACGTTAAATGGATAAACAACAACAAAATTTAATAAAAATGGTAAGCTCTTGGTAGCAAAACTTCGTTAAATTAATTGTATAAAATGGGTACAAGAAATGATGAAATGACTGAAAAAATTAGGAATTTGATTGAAAAAATTATGAATTTGACTGAAAAAATTATGAATTTGACTGAAAAAATTATGAATTTGACTGAAAAAAGCTATATACAGTTGGAAATTTCAATAAATAAATAATAAAAAAAAATTAAGTGAATGTTGTGGATAATTATTTATATTGTTAGATTATTAAATTAAATCATGTCCCCAATGCCAGCCAGCATCACTCATTGTGATGTTCTTGCTTATTTTAAATATTTGGTCTCAATTATGAAGAAACTGTATTTTAGATGGTATGAGCTAGTCAGGAAGATTGACCGCCGTTTTTCTACAAGACTGAAAAATTACTATAGCTTAGTTGTGCCAAGACCAAAACAAACCTGGACAACACACCAGACTTGTTATTCCATTGCTACTGTTTACAATAATATTCCTCAAAATTTTCAATTTTCTCACACAAATCCTTCAAAGTATTCAAATTATTACTACAAATGTTAAAATATGGGCGAAATCCTTAAGTGAACAAAAAATTGGTGAATTATTGAATTCAAATTACTTAACGCTATAGACATGTCCTCAATGCCAGCCTGCGTCACTCATTCTGATATTTATCCATTACTGTTTCTTACTGTGTACTATTTTACTGCTTCTTATAATTGTTTTTTTTTATTTTTTATATTATTTAAATATTACATTATTCAATTTTGTATTTACATGCCTTAATTTTATATATGTATATGTATTGCTTATAGCATTTAGATTAGTCAATTACTGTTTACTGTGTACTGTATTACCGTTTATTTGTAATTGTTTATATATATCATTTAAATATCATATTGTTTCTTACTGTTTACTGTGTTACTGTTCGTTATTGTACTTTTATTGAATTGCCACAGGAGAACTCCTTTCTTAAACTTGGGCTTGCCTTAGTGGGATAGTGATTTCTACTTGCACTTCTGTAATTTGATTTAAATAATGAAGTTATTAGAAAAAAAAAAAAAAAAAATTCGAAACACAGGTTTTCATAGAAGCTCAATGAAATTCTTTAATCTTTTTTCAATTCAAGCTTTATTTAAAAGTTCTTTAATTGATTTTGACAAACTCCAGCTTTTTAAATTTATATTTACTAAAGCACTCCTCACACCGAACAATATATGCTGATTAAATATACATAGCGTCAGAAAACTTTTGTGATGCTTCCCAGTAAATAAACGAATTAAGGATAGGAGCTCTCCCCCAATCTCGACTTTTCTCCATCTTTTGGAGGAAATCAAGTTCCTAATCTGATCCCATCATACCTCATTCAATCCTTAGCCCATCTTAAAATTCAACATCTTGATTATTTCGTCAGCAGATATTTTCAAGATCTTCTTGCCGGGAATATCGTAAGGATTCTTTGTGTATCGCCTTCTTTCAGTTGTGTGTATCGTACACAAGTTTTAAATATATTTTATTATTATGAATTGTCTAAGCTTCCTTCATGTACTGAGAAATATGTGACTAGTACTGGCATTGAAGCCTTGTTAGACGGTTTCAATGAGTATAAACCAAGATGACATCCAAAACCTGTTTATTTTTTCATCAATACAGCTATTTAAAAAAAAAAAAAATCATTTAAGCCGGTTTCAAACAATCGTAAAAAAGTGTACAATGGATAGTATAATGTGGTACTTCTGGTTTGCCTATATATATATACTAATATTATAAAGCTGAAGAGTTTGTTTGTTTGTTTATTTGAACGCGCTAATCTCAGAAACTACTGAAAATCGAAATGAAAAATTCTTTTTGTGTTGGATAGTCCATTTACCGAGGAAGGCTATAGACTATATAACATCACGCTGCGACCAATAGGAGTGAAGAATCAGTGGAAAATCTGGGGAAAAACGGGAAAAAATAGGGGGGAAAAAAAACCTCGCATCCCAATGATTTCAAATGATTTTCTTTTTATTTTTAAAATAATTCAATTTCCTTATAATTTATCTTTTGCTGTAACAATTAATAATTCACAGGGCCAAACATTTAAACACGTAGGAATTGATTTACGCCAAGATCGGGTTGCGGAGAAAAGTATGTTCTTCTGCCACATGAAAATAAAACTAAAAATGTCATTTACAGGGAAGTTCTTTCAAATATATTATTTTAAAAACTTCTTAATACCGATCATAATAACAGAAATTGACGCAGACGAAATCGCTTTAGAATATATCAAAGAAAAGGTGACGTGTACCGAGAAAGGATTAAATCTGGTTGAAAAATTCCGGTTCTGGGAAACACCGATGATTTGGTACTGTTAGGGGAAGACAGAAACTAATAAAATAAAAACCGGTAAAAAAAAATAGGACTCGAAATAAATACCGATAAGAAAAAATATATGAGTAGTAGCAGAGACGGTGGCGATCTTAGAGATATTGATATATCAGGGCATAATTTTGAACACGTAGAGAAATTTAAGTATTTAGGTTCAATGATAACGAGAAAAACTAAGTCCAGGAGAACATAAAGTCCCGGTTATAGGCGGGAAATGCGTGTTATTATTCAGTTGCGAAATTACTTAGCTCGCGGCTTCTGTTTAAAAACTTAAAGGTTAGAAGTTATAAAACTATTATTCTTCCAACGGTTCTTTACGGATGTGAAACGTGGCCACTTACTTTGAAGGACGAACAACGGCTAAAATTTTCGAAAATAAGGTACTACAGGCAAAATATTTGGACCGAAGAGAGATGAGGTCACCAGGGTGTAAAGAAGGTTGCGAAGACTATATTTATATCAATCTATATTATTATATAAGTCATGTTTTATTTCAAGAGTCATTTTTAACTTTAATCATTTCTTTTGAATTATTCGAGTATAATAATCAGAACAATTATTTTAATAATATTTAGGACTTTTATTAGCTATATGTCTATGTTTATAAAATATATCAATTTATTTTCTGGTCATCGCAGTATCTAAAAAATGACTATGGTTGTGAAGCTAAAATTTTTCCTGGGGGTTCGCCTTAGTGCCTAGATGTGCAATAAGGCTGGGTTTGAAAATCTTCAACTTACAAGTGGTTGAAATTGTAAATTTGACAGGAAGAAGTCTAGATCGGGCTTTAAATAATAACAAAGAGTAGCAGATAGTTGATATTTATTATAGCTACTCTTACTATAAACGCACATAAATTAATACGAAATGAAATATTCGCTAGCAAAGCTGCGGTTCACAGCTAGTATATATATATATATATATATATATATATATATATATAATATATATAGGCAAACCAGAAGAAAAAATATATATATATATATATATAGGCTAACCAGAAGAAAAAAAAATATATATAGTAATGTATTGAGGATACTGAGGGGTGTAGATTCATCACTGGATAAATATTATAACAATTAAATAAATATTAATTAACCTCTGGCGGCAAAATATCAAAAGGCGTTTACCTAAATCCATGGGGCCTCCCAGCGATACCTCTGGAAACTTCCTGGACACTAGAACAAAGGACCCCCGGCTTGGGGCACTTCCCATATCAGCCCCACCCGAGGTAACGACGATGAGGAGAAGATTCGAAAAGGGGAGTTAAGTACTATCCTCAAGAGAGTCTTATTCCAGCAAGAGGAGAGTCGAGTTCCATCCTCAAGAAGAAGCGAGGTCCGTCTGGGGGTCAGAGAGAGCAGCTGGAGGTCAAAGAGTCTTGAAGGAGGACGCCTGAGACAATTCCACTCACAATTCAGCTCCGTTAGAAATTTAGTTTTCGAGATTATTACACACACAGAATCTTTTGCGGGACTTTGTAATTTTGACTCAGGAGACTCTTAAACGTGTGTATCCGTTGAAAACTTGGATTAGAAAATTTGCACGATCGCAATGCTTTCCCTTACGATAAAGTTCATGCCTAGGTAATTGAAAGTAATAAATGTTAAAACACAAATCGCACTTATTCTGTCGAAGGCCTTTGTTAAGATAATAATTTAAGTAGTTAAGTGTTTAACTTGTTGAACAAAGCAGCAAGATCCGTTTCCTTTGGCTTAGTTGAAACATCACCTAAAGCCTCCTTAATCTGCATAATCTCCTTGGCAAAAAGCTGCCATTACTGTTCCCGGTATCCCACCATTCCTACCTAATTTCTCATCTATTTCATCAGCAGCTAACTTGATAAAACTGAGTTTAAACTAATTCCAAAATCACGGGTCGAATTTCTTGTTTAACTATTGTGACGTTGAATTCCAGAAGGCACTGGAGTATATTTTGTCAAAGTCTATAATTGGATAAAGTTGTTTATGTTCTAAGGGATTATTTTTATCGAAATATGTCGTATTATTTCATCTAAAACACAAAAATCCTTTAAAAATGCGGTTCAAAATTGCAAATCTATTTAAAAGTTATTAACTGTAATTATTTTTTTCATTTCATGGCAATGACTACTAAAAACTTTTCCTTCCATAACGTACTGCATACTTTCGCAAAAAGATAACTTTTCCTTTAGTTTCTTCCAGAAGGTATAGAATAGAAAATAAAAATAAAATTTTTTTTAAGAGACTGGGTCTCTTAAGATTTACAGTTACGTACAATTGAAATATATAATATGTAATATTTCTGGCCAATGGACAAAGAAACATAAGTAATTATTATTTACAATGGTGAAATGAGAGAAATATTATACAAGAAAAAATGAATAGAAAATAACTTCCTAATTTTTTCTAATATCTTAGAAATATCTTATGTTCGACAAAATAAAAAAATTCGGAATTTGGGAAGTAAACAGTTATTTGTATTTATTAAATGTTAGATATCTTGAATCGAACGACTTCTATTGCTGATGGTCTATTGGATGACAAGAGGTATTGGAAAAGTTTGGGATTTGAATGAAGATAAAGAAGCAATGAGGCGGTATGGGTTGGTAGACAGCAGAAACAACTGACTTCCACAATTTTAATGTAGGTTACACCTACATTGGCTCCAATTAGATCAGACCTGACTTGTTCCGGTTATCGGGACAAAACACGAACATAATAGTTTATAAGAAGTTCCTACATCAGATCAAATCCGATCCGACAACTCCGGATGTCGGGACACGGAACTGAATACAGTACCCGCACAACACAACCATCTTTCCAATTAGTCAGCCGTAGGTTCATAAGTAAAATACATCCTCATTAACTTTTTTGATACAGAACTATAGTGAAGAGTAATTTTGTTGTAATAAAGTTGTTAAAAACATTTTCTGGAATATGAGAAGTAATATGAACGTATGATATACCGCCGGAAAGCGGAATGGTTTTAGAAAATATAATATGTGATGAATAAAGTCGTGCAAAAAAAAAAGAAAATGCAACTAACCCATATACTTATGTCGTTCTTAATGAACTTTATTACTAGTTTTGGGTTATTTCATGAAAACACAAGCTTCCACTATTTTCTGGAAAAGGAATTTCAACGAAATCGTAATTATACTCAATAAATGCCTGGTGTTTGGCGGACTGTCCGAGATGCTTGAGATGAGACTGAAGAGATTGATGAACTGTTTTATTAGATTCATCTTCGGAATCCCTCGGCGCTCTCATGTTTCAGCCTGGTATGCCGAGTTGAAGTGGCTTTACCCTAAATTCCGACGGCAATACTTCCTAGGAACTTACCTCTACCAATCCTTCAGAACCAAAAAACCCCTCTATATTTACAATTTGTTTACCCCACTCTCCTCTGTCCACTCCATCAACACAAGATCCCAACCCTTGAACCTGCTCATTTCATCCCACAGAACTGCTTCCTTTAAGAGATCTTTCGTCATACCGTGCATCCTCATTTTGGAATTCCTTGCCCATGTCGATTCGTACATGCCAGTCCTTAACTTCCTTCAAACATCACCTATTTATCCATCTCCTCGAACATCAATCTGCCGTGCCTTTATAAACTTAGCTATCTGGCCTCTTTATTTTTATCTCAATTTTCTTTATTTTATTTTTTTGGTTTTGTTTTAATATATTTTATTATTTGGATTTATTTACGGTTCTAATATGACTTTGTGCTTGTATATATTTGTGTATATGTGTGTGTGTGTGTGCTTGTATATATCTATATATATGCAGATCCATATATATCATAATATGTAATCCATAAACTGCTGTATATAATCTGATAAATTGTACATAGCCAGAAGTAAAATCTTATATTGTACATTTATATTATTCTTAGGGGACTAGCTGTCCCAGAATAAAATTTCTTTTCATTTCATTTCATTTCATTTCATTTCAAAATGTATTTACAATAGTTGGATATGAAATTTTTTTTTTTAGATAGAAAAACAATTCTTTATTGTGCAATATTACAATCTGTCCAATTTAGGACATTTTTAATAGTGATGAAGTACAACATTCATACTACATTCACACGATATATACAAAACAATAAATTTATATAATAATAATACAATAACATATATACAAAACAAAATCAATAAAATATATACAAAAGTCACTCATACCTATATACAATTCACAAGCATACAGCACGTGAGTGGAGAATCTAGCCAATGCTAGAACTCCAATATACATTTTACAAGAGGTCTCGAGGCCACTGCCGTTTCAACCTTCTAGGAGGATGGTAAGGATGTGTAGAGCTGGATAAGGATTGAGCTAGGGGATTAGGGTGATGGATAAGGTTCTGATGGAATTTAGAGAATTTTAATGGTATAAGGTCTAAAATAAATGGAATATTTAGGTCGCGGTGTAAGGTATGGTTGGATACATAATAAGGAGCATCAACTATTGTTCGGAGGACTTTTGATTGGAAGGATTGAATGCGTTTGATGTTAGAAAATTTGGCTGTCCCCCACAGTTCAAGTCCGTAGGTCCAGATAGGTTTCAGTACTGTCTTGTATATTAGCAGTTTGTTCTCGATAGATAATTTAGAATTTCTGTTCAGTAGTCTGTATAATTGTCCAAATCGTCGATTAAGTTCTTGTCGTTTAAGTCTAGTATGCGGGTTCCAAGTTAGTCTTTTGTCCAGAAGGAAGCCAAGATACCGGACTGTGTCGGAGAAAGGAAGCGGAACGGAGTTAAAGAGAACTGGAGGGCAGGATTGTCTTCGAAGGGTAAAGGTGACATGTTTGCATTTAGATTGATTAACTTTGATTCTCCAGTTGTTACACCAGTCTTCAATTTGAGAAAGGTGCGTTTGGAGGCCTATAGATGCAATTTCGGGATCTAAGTGAGAGGATAGAATAGCTGTGTCATCAGCGTACGTTGCTAGGAAGGTATTAGGGCAAACAGGAATATCAGCCGTGTATATATTGTAAAGGAAAGGACCAAGGACACTGCCCTGAGGAACACCGGATTCGACTGGATAATAATTGGAATATTCTGCACCACAGCGAACTCGGAAGGAGCGGTTTGATAGATAGGATCGGAGGACTAGGTATAGGGATTGGGGTAAATGGTTTTTGAGCTTAAAGAGTAATCCCGGGTGCCACACCCGGTCAAATGCTTGCGTTATGTCCAGAAATGCACCCGAGCAGTACTCCTTGTTCTCAAGGGCGGAGGAAATATGGTCAACGACTCGGAGCCCTTGCTGAACGGTTGAATGTTGGGAACGGAATCCAAACTGATGGGAAGGAATAGTGTGGGATTCTAATAAAGGTAATATTCGTTTGAGGAGGATTTTTTCAAAGATTTTTGAAAGGATTGGGAGTAGGCTGATAGGTCTATATGATGTCGTTGTGTTAGGAGGTTTACCTGGTTTTAGGAAGAGAATTATAGTGGAATGTTTCCATAAGAGAGGAAAATGAGTAGTGCGTAGAATGGAGTTGTAAATATAAGTAAGAAATATAACGGCTTTAGATGGAAGCTGTCTGAGAATCTGAGGAGTGAGGAGATCGTATCCAGGAGATTTACGGAGTGCAAGTTTTCGGAGAAGATATTTGACCTCGGAGGGATTAACTGCTTTAGGAGGTAATGAAAGCGGGATTGGAGACTGAAGGAACTCTTCCACCACTGCAGTGTGGTTTGGATGGGATTCTGGATGAGGTGTGAAGACTTCGGAAACGTATTTGGCAAGTTCCTCGGCTTTGTCTTCATCAGACGCAGCCCAGGAGCCATTACTACGACGGAGGGGATGGGAAATATGGTGGGATTTTAGAATTTTCTTAGTGACATTCCATAGGGAATTGTCACAAGCTGAAAGAGAAGACAGGAAGGAACTAAAGGATTGGGAACGGAAGGTCGCCAGCTCCCTCTTTAATTGTCTACAATAAAAGTTATAGAAGCGGCGATCTGTGGGGTGACGGGTGCGTTGCCATAAGGATCTGGATCGTCGTTTGGTGCGGATGAGGTCTATGAGGTGTTGTGGTAAATGATTTTGGTTATGACTTATCTGGGAGTGCTTGGGAGAGGAGGCAGTCCAAACAGCTTGTTGAATAGCGATGGTGAAGGAGTTTACGGCATCGTCAAGGTCATCTGGAGTTTTGAGTTTCACTCCGAGGTCAATATCACTGGTCAGGATTTGGCGAAAAAGGTCCCAGTTTACTGGTCCTCTGATAAATGACGGTGGGGTGGGTTTAGGAATAGGAATTAGGGATACTTTAAGGAACAATGGACTATGGTCAGAGGACAGTTCATCAAGGCGAGTCACCGACATGTTTAGGGAGCCTAATCCGCTGTGGATGAAGAAGTCAAGGATGTCAGGATTACGGTTAGGATCAGTTGGCCAGTAGGTAGGGGAATCAGGAGGCAGGAGGTTGAAATGTCTAGAGTTGAGTGCAGACTGTAAATTTCGCCCACGACAATTCGTGGACCTGGAACCCCATTGTTGGTTCTTAGCATTCATGTCTGCACCCAGAATGAAGTGGTTTCCTAAGGAATTGAGGAAGGATTCGAATAGAATGTTGGAAATGGAATGTTTAGGAGGGCAGTACGCTGATGCGAGGGTGATCGGAAAAGAAAAAGTCTTGATTACTATGGCGGTGCATTGTAGGAAATCAAAGGAGGGGAGTGGGAGTATGTGGTGGGAGAGGGACTGGTGCACAATAACAGCAGTACCGGCATGGGCTTTTCCGTCTGGGTGGTCCGTACGGTATGTTACGTATTGAGGTATTTTAAAGAACTGTTTAGTGGTTAGTCTAGTTCAGTAATAAGTGCTACATCAACGTTTTTGTCTTGCAATAAAGCTGTAAGTTCGTCAGTGTGATTTCTAACACCATTCGCATTCCATAGGAGAATGGATAAGGAGTTAGGTGTAGTCATTTAAGGTTTTTTTAAGGATGGGATTAAATTTGATACGAGATTAGTAAGTAGTGATATTAGCGGCATAACAAGGGATTTGATTTCAGTGATGAAGGATGTCATCAAACTTGTAAGGTCTGTGACATTTGATGGAGGAGGAATATGAGAAATTTGATTCGGATGAGGTTTTTGATGATTGGTTAAATTTTGAGGAATATGTGGTTGTGGAATGGGTTCAGGATTTTGAAGTATGCGTTGTTCCGGCAGGGTCTCTTTGTTATGGTTCCCACCTCCAAGTAGATGGGCAAATGTTACATTGGAATCAATTGTTTTTGAAGGTTGTCTTCTGCTTCTGATCGGCTCAGCTGTTTCATCTTGATTCTGAGGTTTTTGGTATCTGCTTTTGAGGTTCTTGTAGATTTGACATCCCTTGTAGTTAGCCGGGTGGTCCTCGAGACACAGAGCACATACAGCGGGTGTTGATCTTGATCTTGTGCATTCTTCTGATTTATGTTGCTCACCGCATTTCACACAGCGTGGTGTGTGGTGGCAGTGGATATGAAATAGTGAATTGTAGTAGTTAATTTTTTATGTCTTTTCCAAGAGTGACACCTATTGTTTTGAAGCAAGACTTGAACTTTAATGCTTTATTAAATGTCAATAATCTGTCCTTATGAATGTTTTGAAACAAGTGAATTTCACTTATTTGTTGTGTTTTTTTATCTGATCTTGATTATGAATAATTCTTGATTTTTTTCTATTTATTTCTGGCTTATTCCTTTATTACGCTTATAAAATTTAAGGAACACTATAAAATAAATAATTTATAATGTTTCGATCAGAAACAATTATATGTTATCGATCTTATGGAGAGCAAAGAAGGATTGATTAATTTCTTTACGTTTTATGTAATATTTTTAGATCAAATTCAAAAGTTCTGAGGAAGGTAACTTTTAATATTTTTGCTAACTTTGGCTTATTCCAAGTATTACAGTTACGGCTTAGTCAAAAAAACCTGTACCTTTACAACCCATGAAGGGTCTTGGGCTCAGTACATACACAGATTCGTACTGTTTCTAGGCCAACGGCCGTGCAATGAGGTGATTAGGTCATGATCACGCTCAGCCGCTAGGTTTTTTCCCTAATTTGGGTACTCTCTTTAAAGAGGCTGAGTCTGCCCCAGGAGGGTCTCCATACCCTAGTAATAAAATTTAATATACAACCTAATAATAAAATTTAATATTTTAATAGTTAAATTACTTTTAAGCATAGTAATTATTGAAGGAAAAGTTCAGTGAAAAATAACTCACTAATAAGAAAGACATAACTAAATACGTGCCGACGATTCAGCCTAAAGTTTAGGACTTCTTCAGGACTGTCACCAAAACGCCGGTACACGTTAAATTAAGTCATTGTTATTGTTATATTTCTTTTAACTGCGGTCACTCCCATCCTATTTTTCCTTTAATATTTTTACTATAAAAATATAGTATGATATAAATACTTTTTAAAACTTATATGGCTTATTTTGCCTTTGTCCTCACACATAATTTGCACGTGCACAAACACAAACATTATTCTGGCAATGCCATTTAGATATGAATATTATCCTAGTTGTACTATGCAAATATTATGATAAGTTTCAGGTTAAGTAAACTACCAATGCTCTATGATAATATACAATGTGTAATTATTGGAAATGTATTCCAGAAATCAATGCGTTGTTTTTAGGGAGAAAACAAAGTCCGCCATTATCTCCGTTTTAGTGCCCAAAGTTTGGTTAATATTCAGTTTACAAGCTCCGAATCCAGTGGAAGATATATAGAGTATATTTCCAGCCTTTGATTCCTCAGTCGGAAAATTAGTTTTAAAATGAATCCGGAATAACAAACAGTACGATCAATGGAGTAAGCTTTTGTCGCAGTCGCGTTTAAAGTAAAGATAAAGAAGAAAAATTCTGTAACAAAATTAAAAAAAAAAACTTTTTATAAAAATTTGGTGCGCGCAACACAAAACATTCTCTTCCCTTTGTTGTTAAAATCAGTTTTAGAATATTAAATACATTTACAGATAAAAAATTAATTAGAGAAATATGTGTTTTATTAAATAATCTATTATATTTTTATCAACGACAATAGGTTAGTTTTATCAGCTTTTTATCACTCTCCATTAACTTTTACAATTTTGTGTATAAGATAATATTTTTTCGAAAATATTTAGCTTCAGAACGGTATATTATACATCTATATTAGTTTTTATGTTCAAACGCAAAAATTATTCGGTCCTTTTCAACTTTTGTTGGATATCGAATTTACTCAAATTATTTATTTACCCGCTCTTTATCAATGCTAACAAGATGATATGGTTGATTTATTCTACAAAATTAAAGGTAGTTCAGAGGAAGAAAATTCAAACTATTGACATTTAAGCGCTGTCAGACTGTTTCAATCCGAACGAAACCTACATGATATTAAAACCCATTAAATTTTACATAAATATAGGGAGTTTAATCCAGCATTTTTTGAGAAAATCGAAAAAATGTGCAAAATGCATTGTATAAAGTGGCTCTTCCGGTTAGCCGATTTTAGTTAAAAAAGATGCTGTAACATCTCGGTTGTATAGTTGTCTCAAATATAAAAGTTCAGTTTCCTAAAACTTTTCGTTCTGGCGCTAGACTTACCACACACATACACACAGACCTTTTTGCGAAACTTAGTTCTTTGGACTCAGGGGATCCTAAAACGTGTATTTCCATTGAAAACTGTAATTCTAAAATTTTCAAGATCGCAAAACTTTCCCTTACTATATATTTCATATATGTAAGTGAAAGTAAAACTAATTAATTGTGAGAATTTATATTTAAATTATAATTTTTTATGTTTTGGAACCTTTTTTGCACGCTCTGTTAGTGTTGTTTGGATCGAAAATTTGACGAAACTCTCAAAGTGCAATTTAGCAAATCATATTTTTTGTTATATAACATTTGTCGCCAGGGCCTACTGTTAAAGAGCTTAATTGCTTTCAATGAAAAAAATCACGTTTCGTAATCATAAATTAAAAAAAAAATCACAAATGTATGAATATGATCAAAAATTAATTTTGTTGCTAGATTATTTTTTTACCTTTTATATTTCATCCGTCCGCAAACTCGATTTATCCCTGACTGGAAAAAAAAAAAAAAAAAAAAGCAACAGATTATAGATAGAAATATCCATAATATATTGTTTTCCCAGCCAGGGAGAATCACTAAAGTCACTTTTTTTTTTTTAAACTATTTACTTTACAAATATTTAACGTATAAAATGAATTATAAGCAAAGTATTGAAGGTTGTGTGACACGCGCACCGGATTTTCATATATAATTCATATTTTTAATTTTTGATATGGCATAGTTGTTGTTGCTGTCTGTACCTTTTAAACTCACATTATTTACTCAGTGAATAAAATCATTTCTAATTATGTTAGATTAAACTTAACTTATAGAAAATATACGAAGATATATTTTTTTTTCGTAAAATATTCTTTTGGTTTTTAGTAGAATATTAAAAGACTTTAGGAAAGGAGATTCCGAGCTAGCAAATTGAAAGGCCGAAGGGTCTGGTAGCAGATGGTGCTTCGCTTTGCTACTTCCAAAAATATGTTCTTTACAGGAGTGGATCTACAGGGGAAATATTCCAAATCCTCCCCATGTAAAATAAAATAACATAATAGTAATAATTAATAAAGTAATTCGCGGAAGCTATAAAAATAAATAAAATTACGCTAATAAAAACCTGTTAAGAGATAGGGTTTGAAATACATAAGACGAAGTATATGATTAGTAGAGGAAACACTGAATATGTTGGTGATATTGATATATCAGGAAATATGTTTGAGCACTTGGAGTAAGTTAAGCGATAATACGATAACCCTTTATTTTTCATTTGTATATGTTTCTTCCGAATAATAAATTTTATTATGAATTTATATATTGAGGGTGGTTGTAACCATATAAAAAACATTTTTTAGCGACAAATTAAAATAAATCCTACAATTTAATGTAAAAGAGAGTAAGGTGAGCCCTAAAGATGGGGAAAACCCCCGAAACTGATGGGGAAAATCCGAAAAAACCCGAAAAAAGACGCTTAAAAACTGTGATATTTATATTCCTTACATCACACTTTGAAAGTAATATTTGTTCATAGTATATATTTAAACGATGTTATCTGTTAATTTATATTTAAGTTTGTTCAACACAATATTTTCTAGGAATTGTTTTTACTTTATGTTATCATTGTATATATAAATAAAATTGGAGGCTGATGTCTACTTCACCACTATTTTATTGAAAAAAATTCGCACTACGTTTCGGCTACAATGCCATCTTCAGGTGCAGTGGAACAACTTAGATTTAGTGTGAGTAGCTGCTTACCAGTCGAAGCCACATGTCTACATGGTAAACCACATGGTAAGTAGCTACTCACACTAAATCTGTTGTTCCACTGCACCCGAAGATGGCATTGTAGCCGAAACGTAGTGCGAATTTTTTTCAATAAAATAGTGGTGAAGTAGACATCAGCCTCCAATTTTATTCATAAAAAATTTGACCTTCACCTAAAAGAATCTACACCTTATATTGTATATATATATATATATATATATATATATATATATATATATATATATATATATATATATATATATATATTTTTTTTTTTTTTTTTTGTATATATGCGTGAGTAATATACACACATAAATTAACCCATAAATGTAATTAGTAGAAATTATGTTCCTTCGGTCTGTTGGTCAGAAATGTTGTATACTTAAACTGTACAAAGCTGTTATTCTTAAGGGACCCAGTCCCAGAATAAAAATTATTTTCTATTTCTATTTCTATTTCTAAACTTTGACTCCTAATTATGAAGAGTAAAGTAAACTATTGAGGAAGAACTAAGAACCATTTATCTATGAGAAGTACTCGTTACCTACTGTAACCTATTAGTAACAAGCTTTGCTCACTCTCCGATTCATGATAATCCTCTGACGCGTCTGAAAGAATATGGCCGCCAGACCTTCTAGTTTAGTAATATCTTTTGGATTACTGCCAATGGGCAGTTGCTGCAGTTTAAGTTCAAAATTACTTGATAGTTATTACAGTAGTAAATTTTAATAAATATATTACAAACACTGTTTTTATTTTCATTTACCTATGTATGAAAAATATTGTAAGGGTAAATATTGCGATCGTGAAAAGTTTCGAATTCGAGTTTTCAACGGAAATACTCGGCAATTTAGGGTCCTCTTAGTCCAAACGACCAAGTCCAGCAAAAAGCTCTGTGTGTGTGTGGTAACTCCAGGGCAAAAACTTTAAGTCCTATGAAACTGATGTTTCATATTTAAGATAACTATATGCCCGAGATGTTAAAGAATCTATTTTATCAAAATCAGCTAACCAGGAGAGCCACTTTATACCATGCACCTTTTTTATACATGCATTTTGCACCTTTTTACGGTTTCCTCAAAAACGACTCAAACGATTTTGATTAAACTTTATATATCAATGTAAAATTGTATGGGATTCAATATGATGTAGGTTTCATTCTGATTGAAATAGTCTAACAGGACTTAAAAGCCGATAATTTTGTAGATTTAAAACAAATTGGTACATTATCTTACTAGCATTGATAAATAACGGTAAAAAAAGCAAGTTGAGAGAATTTGATAAACAACTAAAGAAGAAAATGGCAAACATATTATTTTATGAAGTTTTTGAACACAAGAATAGTAACATAGGTATATAGTATAGCGTTGGATGGCTAAAGATTTTAGAAAAAATATTACCTAATACACTGAATTTTAACAGTTAATCGAGAGTGATGAAAAGCTGATAAAACTAACTGATTGTTGTAGATAAAAATATAACAATAAGTCTGTGTGTGGTAAGACCAGCGTAAAAACGAAAAGTCCTATAAAACTGAAATTTCATATTTTAGAAACTATAAGCCCGAGATGTTACAGCAACTTTATCATCACAATCAGCTTACAAGAAGAACCACTTTATACCATGCATTTTGCACCTTTTTACGGTTTTCTCAAAAAGGGCTCTAACGATTTTAAATAAACTCGATATATGGATGTAAAATTTAATGAGCTTTAGGTTTCATTCTGATTGAAATAGACTGACAGGACTTAGATGCCGATATTTTAAATCTTCTTTCTCTAAAGTAGCTTCAATTTTGTAGATTTCAAAAAAATAGCCATATAATATAGCGGATTTGATAAAAACTATAGGAGAGAAGTGAAAAAATATTGTGTTATGCAATATTTGTGTTTTTTGAACACAAGAATAGTAATTTTTTTTTTTTTCTCTGGCGCGACAGGCCGTGTATGCCCTTGGCCTCGTGGTACGATCTCCTGGGAGAATATACTCACGATTCACGATGTGATTTAACAGGGTAGGGTCATCACTCCTTACGTCTATTTTTTGTAAGTGGCCACCATTTGGCTGACGGGTCTCACATGCCCGGGGAAAGGCTGTGAGTGAATCCCTACTTATTTATATCCTTATAAAAGCCCCGCCGGGAGTGGGATTATGAGATGGGAGCATGAGAGACTAGCGCGCTAGCCTCTCAGCCACGGGCTCCCCTAGAATAGTAATATAGATTTATAATACACGGTTGGAAAGATAAAGATTTTAGAAAATATATTATCTTATACACAGAATTGTAAAAGTTAACAGAGAGTGATGAAAAGACGATAAAATAAACTGATTGTTGTACATAATAATATAATAGATTATTCAATAAAACACATGTTACTATTGAAATTTAATGTAATTATACTTATTTAATTTATTTTTTCCTCTAAATGTATTTACATATTTTTTAATTGATTTTAAAAAGGGAGGTAAGTGAAAGTCGTGTGTTGTACGCACCAGATTTTTTTTTTATCGCATCGAGGCACAAACTCTAGTTTTAGCTTTTTCCCCTCCACAAAAAATCCCAGTCCTTCTTCCTGAAATCAGCATATCTCTGTCTCCTCTGTCCTGTTTTACATTAATTGTTTTATAATTCGGAGGAATACAGAAGGCTAATTGGTTTTTTATCGATCGCTTTCCTGGTAGTATATTAGACCATCCTCCAGCTAACAACATTTGTTGTAATACCTGATTCTCCAAGACGAACGGAGAATGATATGACGTGACGTAAACAGCCATTGTTGATGAGAGTAAATTAATGAGCACATAAATTGGTGAGCTATTCATAACAACTCGATTGAATAGTACGATGTATATATCATAGGAGCAAATATTGTACATAACAGAAATGAGGGATTTGTCTGAATGGAGTCCATTATATATTATATTACTTTTGCTTACCTATATATGTAATATATATATTAAGATAAAATATTAAGTTATACACAAAATTGGAAGAGTTTATGGAGGGTGGTGAAAAGGGGATAAAACTAACTGATTATCATAGATCATAATATAATAGATTATTTAATAAAACACATGTTACTTTCACTTACTATATATAGTAAGGGAAAGTATTGCGATTGTGAAACTTTTCGAATTCCAGTTTTCAACGGTAATACACGTTTTAGGGTCCCCTGAGTCCAAATGGCCAAGTCCCGCAAAAAGGTCTGTGTGTGTGGTAAGTTCAGCGAAAAAACAAAAAGTCCTATGAAACTGAAATTTCACATTTAAGACAACTAAAAGCCCAACATCTTACAGCAACTGTTTCATGAAAATCAGCTTACAAGAAGAGCCACTTTATACCATGCATTTTGCACCTTTTTATGATGTTCTCAAAAACGGCTCTAACCTATAGTATAGTGGTTAGCATAACAGTCTTCTATGCCAAATTTAAAGAGTTCAAACCCGCAGGTGGTCCTAGGATTTTTTAATGGGAGTAAAAAATCATAAAAAAGAAAAGTTTAGGTAACTTGTATAAATAAAAGAAAAATTAAAAATATTTACTACCATCTAATAGTACAATCGTTATTGCCAGATAGCGTCGTTATTGGACGTGAGGAGATAGTAAAATATAAGGTGTTTGAAAGTGGTAGGGGAGGTTGCTCGACGAATGTTTGAAGGGAGAAAATTCTAAAAACTGGTGGAATGGGCTAGAAAGGAACATTCATATGTTTTAATCCTGTGGGACGGAAATATTGGGACGGGGGTTGATGCTTTGCACTGCAGAAGATCGTATAAAAAGGGATGGTGCTGGGAGTTGATGATTGATTGGTAAAGGGATGTTCCGAGGAAATATTGTTTACGGATTTGGGGGAAAAGCCTCTTTGACTCACCGTAAATATGGGACACGTGAGACCACCTTAAGGTCTAAAGACAAATTAAAAAAAAAGTTCTTGGCAAATCTGTAGGTAACTTATAACACAGTGTAACTAATTTAATATAAACTAATATAAATAAGCCTTTAATTGGCAAAGAATAGATGGCAATGGGGTCACCTGCGATGTAGTGGCTACCAAAAGCCTACTATACCGAATGGGAGTAATAAAAAACCTTAGTTATGCCATCCTTCGCAGGGGGCGTAAAAAAGTAGTCCCGAGCCTGAGCGATGTCAGGTACTCGTTAAAGATCCCTATCCTAATTACACCTGGATAGGCAAAATTTAGGAGCCACTAGCCACAGTAATGACGTTAAGTAGATAAATAAACAAACATAACAGTATCAGAGCTCTCTTATCTGGATGTATCTTATTTCAGAACCATAGATAACAGCAAAAATATCAAAATTTGGTTTTCCTTCCTAACCGTTGATATCAGAACTATGAGTCACATGAACTTTTTTGTTATCATGAGGTAGGTCTATTATCCGCTCCCACAATATGACCAGACATTTATGTGACATCCTGTATATAAATGTATTCAATTAAACATAAAACTCGCGGGTCACAGCTGGCGTTCATATGATTCCTACAGAAATATTTATAGGATTAATCTACTTTTCTGAAATCGAACTAAAACTTTCGACAAGAGGTAGCCATAGACTGGAGTGATGGAGGTAATGGATACAATATATCAGGAGTGAAGAGGCCGAATGGAGCGGGTCAGATGGAGCTGACACCAGCCAATTAGCGCGCAGGACACATCCGCCCGAGAACATTAGCCTTATGATTGATGGAACCAAGGCACATCTCTTCACCCTCGGCCAATCATCGTTAGCCTAACAACATTCCTCTAATCACTTCGTTTAATTATCCCCCCCCTCCACTTCTCTCTTATAATATAGCTATGATCAATAATCATTAGTATGGAACCATTATTAATTTTCGATTACCGTGGATTCATTTATTGTTAATTACCGCGGAACAATATCTTGCTAACCTTTAATTGTTTTAAACTCTGTATTATCACGCTGAAAAACTGGACCGTTTCGAAAGAGTTTTGTTCTATATTGAGAGTACTGTAGAAGAAGAAGAATAAAACAAAACTTAATTCCGGGACTAAGCCCTCTACATATAACATAATATAATACCTAAATCTGACCAAGACACAAAAGAGGAAAAAAAGATTTAACATAAAAAAAAAAGAAAAAGCAAAATACCTTGTAGAGTGGATCTCAGAAGACCTAAGTGAAAAAGGTGCTCTCGAACAAAGGAGAATTAAATTATACAGGAGATACTAGGTCTGCTAAAATCTGTACGCCTCAAAAGATCTGTCCACAAATATCAAACTAAAGACACTACAATGCAGTAGTCAGACCAGCAATCTTCTACGCCGCTGAGTTCTTATCTCTAACAAAGAAGATACCTCTAAGAGCACTCGAAGTACAAGAAAGGAAATTCTTGCGAAGAATTGTGGGACCAAGGATCTTACCAGATGGAAGGCAAAGGGTTATAAACCAAATTCAGAACTCTACCAACACCTGGAAAACCTCACAGATGCCATCAGAAGGAGACGTTTGACTTTCTATAACCATATGTACAGAATGGACCACCAAGGCTGTCCCATAAGATCTTTAGACTAGCAAACAATGGAAAATCCACTGGATCCCAGTAAATCAAACAGGTTGAGAGGGATCTCGTAGAACTTAATATTGAGCAAGTAACACTCAACGACAGAAGTCGCTACCGTCCCACCATTCAAACAAAACCTTTACTAAATGTAAATAGCAGAGGTTAGGCACAACGCATCCAGGAAATGGTCCGAGGAACGTAAGGTTGAGTTCAGTATACAAATTAAAGGATACTGGGCCAACAATAAAGCTAAAAGCGTCGGCAGGAATGCAACCATTCAAAAAGCCAAAAGTGGAAGAAAACAGATGTAACTAAAAAACCTGTACCACTACAACCATGAAGGGTCTTGGGCTTAGTACATGTAGAGATTCGTACTGTTTCTAGGCCAACGGCTGTGCGATGAGGTGATTAGATCTTAATCGCGCTCAGCCGCCAGGTTTTTCCCCAATTAATTTGGGTACCCACTTTATAGAGGCTGGGTCTGCCCCAGGAGGGTCTCCATACCCTAAGGTCGCCCCCCGACTGAATCAACAGAATAAATAATATTCTGCCACAGCCGGGATTCGAACCCAGGACCCGGGGCACAGCAGACTAACGCTCCACCAAACAGATGTAACTGCTAATGATAAAACTAAAAGAAAATTCACAAAAAAAGATAAGTTTAGATAACTTGTATAAATAAAGTAAAAAACTAAAAATATTTACTACCAATGGTAGTCTACCATCTAACAGTACAATCGATATTGTCTGATAGCGTCATTATGGGAAGTGAGGAGATACTGAAACAGAAGGTGTTTGAAAGTGGTAGGAGAGGTTACTCGACGGATGTTTGAAGGCAGAGAATTGAAAAAACTGGTGGAACGGTCTAAAAACGAACGTTCAAATGCTTTAGTTCTAGGGAGGATGCTAGGAGTTGATGGTTTGGTACAGGAATGTTCCGAGGAAATATTGGTTTGGGGGAAAAGCCACTTTGACTCGCCATGAAGATGGGACACGTGAGACCGCAACGAGCTGTCGAATACAAATTACAAAAAAACGTTCTTGGCAAATCTGTAGATTTCTTATAACGCAGTGTAACTAATTTAATATAAAATAATATAAACAAGCCTTTAGTTGGCAAAGAACAGATGGGGAAATGGGTCATCTGCGGTGTAGGGCCATCCTGATTACCCCTGGATAGGCTAAATTTAGGACTCGTTTCGTGCGATTAGATATAAACACCTCTTCTAGATTTAAAACCGTGGTTAAAACATTTTTGAGGCTAATGCATTACGTTTTACAGGCATTTTAATTTAGCTTTAGTTAGGAAAATCTGTTTAACTCCAGTCATTATGCTGGTATCAAAACATAACCTAACTATATGATGAGGTTGTGCTTTAATTTTTTGTCCCGACTAAAAAATCATTTAAATAGTGAAGAATGGGCCAAAAAATCTCTAAAATAATTAAAAATAGAGGATTTTAGGGAGTGTAAAGATTATAGAGGAAACGAGATAAAATAATAATAATAACTATAAAACAGTGATACAAAATTAAATGTGCTATATTTACTCTTATAGAGTTATATAAATTAATATTCGCTATAAATATAACTCGCAGATTAGAGCTACGATAGTTAACTATAAATGTTAATCTCCACTTATTTACAGTTTACTGTTTAGGTCATCCATTAATCGGACAGTTAGCTAAACCAGCGACCATAAAGGAAATCAGTAAATTGCAGAGAGTATTCCCTAACCACCTCATTCCTTCTCCCTTATCTCTCTATTCATTTCGTGCCACAATGCCGTTATTTGCCCCTTTCATTCCACACCCCATCATCAAAACCCTTCATCCCACCGCCTATTACTACCGCCATCTTTCGAGGTTGGGAAATTTTTATCTTGTTTTATTTTAAAAGCCAAATAAATATATAGTTTTGGGGGTTACATGTAGTGTAGTGGCTAACTTAACCGCGGTCGACGATTCAAACCTGGCTGAAGGACGTAGGATTTTTTAAAGGGAGAAAAATAATCCTTGGTTTTAACGTCCTTCGGAAGAGACGTGAAAAGGTCGTCCCTCTCCTGAACGATGTCAGAAAGATCCCTATCCTAATTAAACCTTGATAGGCAAAATTTAGGACTTCCATTGTAGTATAGTCCCATTAGCCACAGCAGCATAAAGTGACGCTAAATGAGTAAGCAAACAAACGAATCTTATCTTTGCCGTAATATCTTTTAGCATTAAGACCGCACAATAAGCCTTCTGAGTTTTCAGTGCTGAATCAAAGATGGATATTAGATAGCATGTACATTGACCTGACGCAAAACTGTATGAAGAGGGCAATGATCCATATGATCTCTAGGAAAAATACTATAAACCAACATACCTTAACCTATACCGTCATCCAATTACAACAGTAGCATAAAAGTGATTCTAAATGAAGAAACAAACAACATCTCGCTTCTATTGTAATATCAGTTTTGATGTAATATAGTGTCTGTGTGTGTGTGTGTGTGTGTGTGTGTGTGTGTGTGTATATATATATATATATATATATATGTATTTGTTCTACCCTTAAAAATTTTCTACACAAGTTCAGTTGATCTTGCTCGTTATTACAAAACGCGGATCTTTCCAAGTAGCCTACCATAGATTTATATGCACCATATATCCTCATTAGAACTATAGTTAATTTTTTTTTTTTTTTATGATCAAATCGTCTAAAAACATTTCGTCTAGTACATTGCCCGACGAATCATGACTACAGAAAACATTATCTACCTGACATCAATAATTTACAAATCACACAGTTATTGTGCACCTCAAATATCAAATTAATAAGAAATATCTATTTATATTTAACTAACATTTTAACCCTAAAAAAAACCTGTGCCACTACAACCCTTGAAGGGTCCTGGGCTCAGTACATATAGAGATTCGTACTGTTTCTAGGCCAACGGCAGTGCAATGATGTGATTAGGCCTTAATCACGCTCAGCCGCCAGGTTTTTCCCCAATTAATTTTGGTACCCACTTTATAGAGGCTGGGTCTGCCCCAGGAGGGTCTCCATACCCTAGGGTCGCCCCCCGACTGAATTAACAGAATAAATAATATTTCTGCCAAAGCCGGGATTCGAACCCAGGACCCGGAGCACAGCAGACTAGTACTCTAACATTTTAACCTATATTATCAAACCCGGAAGTGATCCTAGGATCTTTTAATGGGAGTAAAAAATCCTTAGTTATGCCGTCCTTCGGAGGGGACGTTAAAAGGTGGTCCCGAGCCTGTGCGATGTCAGGTACTCGTTAAAGATCCCTATTCTAATAAAACCTGGATAGGCAAAATTTAGGACTCCCGCTATAGCATCGTCAGATTAGCCATAGTAGCATAAAGTGACGTTAAATAAATAAACAAACAAACAAACCTATATTATCAAAAGTTAACCTTGACCGTGCAATTTATTTATATGTAAATTACATATTTTTTCCTCTCTTTATTACCTATCTTGAATTTGATTATTGTATGACTACTTTAATAATATAAAGGACGGCTAAATATACAAGTTGGACGAATTTGATGACCAACCAAAGGATATAAGAGCCAAACCATTTTTTTGTGTAATTTTTATTTTTTTGATAATAAAAACAGTAATATTGACGTATAATATAAAGTTGGAAAGATATTGATTTCAGAAAAAAAAAATCATCTAATACACAAAGTTTTAAAAGTTAATATGAAGTGACGAATAGGAAATTAACTTATTTATGGTTAACAATTTAATATAGTTATGTTATTTAATCTAAATCATATGTTTCCAACGAAAATGAATACACGTTTTATTAAAATTAACTTATTACTTTCACTTACTATACAAAGTAAGGGGAAGCATTGCGATCGTGAAAATTTTCGAATTCCAGTTTTCAACGGAAATACACGTTTTAGGGTCCCCTGAGTCCAAATAACCAAGTCTCGCAAAAAGGTGTGTGTGTGTGTGTGGTGTGTGTGTGTGTGTGGTGGTAACTCCGGGGCGGAAACGGTAAGTCCTGTGAAACTGAAATTTCATATTCAAGACAAATATGCGCCCGAGACGTGACAAAACTTTTTTCATCAAAATGAACTTACCAGAAGAGGCACTTTATACCATGCATTTTGCACCTTTTTTCAATTTTCTCGAAAACGGTTCCGACGATTTTGATTAAACTCGCTATATCGATGTAAAATTTAATGGGCTTTAATATCATGTAGTTTTCATTTTGATTTAAATGGTCTGACAGGGCTTAAATGTCGATATTTTAAATTTTCTTTCTCTAAAGTGCCTTTAATTTTGTTGATTCTATAAAAATAACTATATTGTCTTGTTACCACTGATAAAAAACTGGTAAGTATATAAATTGAATGAATTCGATACTCAACTAAAGGAGAAAACAGAAAAAAAAATTTTTTAATGCAAATTTTTAACATTTGAACATAAAAACAGTAACTGATATACATGTATGATAAACCGTTGGGAAGCTAAAGATTTTAGGAAAAATATTATCTTATACTCAAGATTCTAAAAGTTAATAGAGAGTGATGAAAAGAAGATAAAACAGTCTGATTATTTTAGATAATAATATAATAGATTTTTTAATAAAACACATGTTTCTATATAAATTCAATTTAATTAATTCTTTAATAGTTTCACGTATTTTTATCTCTAACTGTATTTGAAAATTCTTTCATTTATTTTAAAAATGGAGGTAAGTAAAATTCGTGTGTTGCCAGCACCAGATTTTTTTTTTTTAAATTGAAGTATAGTTAATAATTTTTAAATTGATTTTAACAGTCGAGGTAAGTGAAAGTCGTGATTTTGCCCGCACCAGATTTTTTTACATAAAATATTCAATCCCTTTAATTCGCTGTTGTACCTTGATAATTATATTATTGACGAATACATTGAGCCTTCATGCTAAAAGATATAACGACAAAGATACGGTTCGTTATTCCATCATAACTCTTCTCGGTCTTTTAATTGTCTCTTTAAAACAAATGCAAATCCGAATAAGCAGGAAGCTCTCCCCCTCTTAGAAGAGAACTTCTGAGTTATATTGCCTTAGTCTGTTAAAAAACTTTTAAGATTGTCACAGCTATAAATCCGTTCTTAATTTCCATAAGCTTCGCCAGTCATTTAGTTGTGTGCCTCGGTCGCTACAGTTCTCCATTTCAAAGTTATCATTGATATTTATAGGGAGAAGGGAGCGAGCAATTTCGTGTGTTTCCAACAGATAATGTATTGCCGCACTGAGTTGAGTTCCCATGGGATAGTTCCAAGTTGAACAGCATCAATAACAATAAGAAAATTGTGTTAGCTACTTAGTTTCCTCTATCAGACTCCCCCACTTTGACTATGTATGCCTAGTATAATGAGGAATCAGTAGTGAAAACGAGATGAGGCCAAAAAGATTGATAAATAGGTTTATTAAATTTATTTACGGTCTTACGTTCCTCACTGGTATTTGGTCAGAGGTGGCTCTATCCCGCATCCCGAAGAAAATACCTTCTTGGCATCTTCCTATTCCAATCCTTACGATCCTTAAAAACCTTCCTATATCTTCGACCTCCTCACTCCTCGCTCTTTCGTACATACCCTAAATACAAGATCTCAACCAACCAATCTATAGATACCATCTCATAGAAATGCCTACTGAAAAATCCTTTATAATCCTTACAACTATACTTAGGAACTCCTTATCCACATCTTTCCGTTAAGTATCATCCTTAATCACATTCAACCACTATTTATTTATCAACCTCCTCAAAAATCAATCTTTCGCACGTAAATGATAAATCTGCATTTAACAATACGCGACTAAGCTCAAAGTTTTTGTCTGTTTTTATTTGTATCTTTTATTACTTTCACTTACCTGTATATGAAATATATAGTAAGGGAAATTATTGCGATCTTGAAAAATATCGAATTCTTGTTTTCAACGGAAACACACGTTTTAGGACCCTCTGAGTCCAAATAACCAAGTCCCGCAAAAAGGCCTGTGTTTCCGTGTGCGTGTGGTAAGTCGAGCGCAAGAACGAAAAGTCGTACGAAACTGAAATTTCATATTTAGGAAAACTATACGCCTGAAATGTTTAGTAATTTTTTCTTAAAAATCGGCATATCGGAAGATATACTTTATACCATGTATTTTGCACCTTTACGATTTTCTCAAAAACGTCTCGAACGATTTTGATTTAACTCGCTATATAGATGTAAAATTTGATACTATTTAGTATGATGTATGTTTAATTTTGATGAAATAGTCTGACATGGCTTAAATGCCGATATTTTAAACTTTCTTCCTCTTAAGTTCCTTTTATTTTGTAGATTTGAATAAATTGACCAGATCATCCTGTTAGCATTGATAAAAAAGGGGTAAATATATAAGTTAAACAAATTTGATAATCAACTACAGGAGAAAAGAGAAAACAAATTTTTTTGTGTAATTTTTGTTTTTTTGAAGATAATAAAAGTAATATAGATGTATAATATACCGTTGGAATACTTATGATTTTAGAAAAATTCATCAATATTATCATATAGACAAAATTGTGAATTATAATGGAGACTGACAAAAAGAGCATAAACTTATAACTGATTATTACACGTAATAATTTAATCTAAAACATATGTTTCCCACGAAACTAGATATAATTCATTAGACCTTTGAAACAGGTATGTGAAAGTCGTGTGTTGTCCCGCACCAGATTTTTTTATTTTGACTTTATATAATTTACTATTTAACTAAATAATAATGTAATAAATAAAACCAGACAAAATGAACTTCCTCTGTTCGTTCTAAATTATTCTTAGAGGACGAAATGTACCAGAATAAAAATTACTATACATTTCATTTGATTTCATTTCAAAATTATTGTAACGTTAATTGCTAAGATTCAGCTTCTATATCTTAACGAAGCAGTCCTGATGTATACACAAAACGTATATCATTGGTCAATAAAAATTTGTTACATATCATTTTTCTAAAATCTTGTTTTGTTTTTTCTAAATCCTCCAATTATTGAATATACAATCTGAATAATCTGTTCGATAAATATTAAGCCGTTTTACAAAAATGAATTCTTGGATATATTTTTTTAAACAATTTATTTAATTTTCAGTCATCGCTACGTTTCAGCCTTTTAAAATGATATTTAAAAAAAATTATGACGACGCTGCTGAAAAGTGGTGAAATAAAAAAATATATGTAACATGGATATGCATGCATGAAGCTTGAGAAGGCCCTGGAAATTAAATAAATTGTTTAAAAAAATATATCCAAGAATTCTTTTTTAAAACGGCCTAATATTTATCGAACAAATATTCAAACAAAAGAACAATTACGACAATGATGAGAAAAATCTGAATAATATTATACCATGTATGGAACGCATCAGAAATAAAACTTCTTTAGCCCGAAGGCGTATAATGTAATCGATACGATATAATATAATATACCCTTGGAAATCTTAAGCTTTTCAAAAGTATAATATAAATCTATATTACTATCATAAATCAGTTCCAGATCATGGCGGAGACTATAATCCTGAGCTCACAAGGAATATTGCACGGCCATATATATTAAGGCTAGAACGGATTTGTGCATTTCCAAGAACTATTCTGATATAAGTAATATGGATTTATACGGTTATTTGGCAGTATCTTTTTTTTTTGTTATTTAAAATAGAATCAAGCCTTCAGGATTGATTCATTATGCTGGCTGTGTATTAATAGCAACTCAGCAAAGATTTCTCACACATGAAAAAAAAAAGATTATCCGGAATTTATATTTCTGCTGTTTCCTTCTTCAGCTAGTAATCAAATTATTTTATATTAACTTTTTTTTTTTTTTTTTTTTTTTTTTTTTTTTTTTTTTTTTAATTAAGGCAATCAAACATAAATGGATAATTATTTTTTATTCCAAGTTGAGAGAGTCCATTTAATGCTGTGTATATTTATTTATGTAAAATTAAACATTTCGACCGCTGGTCAATTAATGTTTTTTTTTTCACTATTTGCTAATCTTTTATTACCGAAACTCCAATCATCGCATGAGATATGAGTCCAATATGGTCAAGTATTTTTGTTATAAATTTTGTATATTTACTAATTTTTTTTCCCTGTGGAGCGAGAGGCCGTGTAGGTCCTTGGCCGCGCGGTGTAATCTGCTGGGAGAATATACTCGCATTTCTCGATATCTTATAGGGTAGGGTTATCACTACCTACGCCTATTTTCGGGAGTGGTCACCAGTAGACTGACTGGTCTCACATACCCGGGGAAGAGGTTGTGAGTGAATCTCCTATTTAATTAAGTGCTTGAAAAAGTTCCTCCAGGTTGGGATTCGAACTCACAACCTTTGGCGTAGGAGACTAGCGCGCTAACCACACAGCCACGAGCTCCCCTATATTTGACTAATACTGGTCAATATTAGACTTATTTGCTGTCGGGTAGTTAAAAATTGGATTGCCACTCAACTGAGAATACTCAGAATTTTTGTGAAAGTAAGGAGCATCTAGCCAGTGCTAGAACTCCAATATATGCATATTACAAGAGGTCGCGGGGCCACTGCCGTTTCAACCTTCTAGTAAGGAAGTGTGGAGCTGGAAAGGGATAGAGCTAGAGCATTGGGATAATGGATAAGGTTCTGATGGAGTTTGGAGAATTTCGATAGAATAAATGGAATGTTTAGGTTGTGGTGTAAGGTATGGTCGGTGACATAATAAGGAGCAAATTACTATTGTTCGGAGGACTTGGATTGAAATGATTGAATGTTTTTGATGTTATACCGTTTAGCTGTTCCTGACAGTTCAGATCCGTATGTCAAAATTGGCTTCAGTATTGTTTTGTAGATTAATAATTTGTTGTCAACTGTTTTTTCTGTTGAGTAGTCGGTATAACTGTCCGAATCGTTGGTTGAGTTCTTGTCTTTTAAGTCTTGTATATGGGTTCCATGTAAATCTTTTGCCTAATAATAACCCAAGATACCGGACTGTACCTGAGGGAGGAATTGGTATAGAGTTTAAATTAACCGGCGGACAAGATTTTCGTCAAAGAGTGAATGTTACATGTTTACATTAGGCTTCGTTCACCTTTATACACCAGTTATTACACCAGTGTTCGATATGACAAAGTTGTCTTTGCAGGATTAAGGATGCTGTTTCAGGACCGGAACTGGATGATAGGATGGAGTTGTCGTCTGAAAATGTTGCCAGAAAGGTGACAGGATTAGTAGGGATACCAGCAGTGAAAGGATGTAGAGGACGGGTCCCAAGACGCTGCCTTGAGGAACACCGGCCTCGACGAGATAAAATTTGGAAAATTCCACACCACAGCGAACGGTTTGAGAGATAGGATCGAAGAATAAGGTATAGAGACTGAGGTAAATGTGTTTTTAGCTTGTGCTATGTCCAGAAACGCAGCAGAGGAAATGTGGTCTACAGCTCGGAGTCCTTGTTAAACTGCGGAATGCTGAGGACGGAATCCAAAGAATACATATTATTACTTAATAGTTGCCCATTTATCATAATATCTTTTTTCTTTAGCCCTCTTCATTTTAGTAATTCTTTTTTTTTTTTTTTTTTTTTTTTTTTTGTAAATATGGGAGGGTGATAATAACAATAAACAGTTTTTTGCCCTTAAAATTAGAACAACAACACTGAGAGAATCCTATTCAAAATCTGATGTCCTTGAAACTGGCAAGAGATGGAAGGTTCTAAGAGGAAGACGCGAAAGATTTTACTGAGGCCCCAGACGGGCAATCAGGACGGGCGTCATGCCGTAATAGATCTGTTAGAACGAACCTGATTTGCTAAAAGTGGCCAGCTATTAAATAATTGCTTCGTTTATTTGCCCGATTACAGTACTTATCGTCAATGGCATCTCAATTGCTTGTATTTAAATCCTTATTTAGCAGTATTTAAAGCTCAATAGAGATTAATTTCTTTTTTTTGTTTACTATACCCATTTATTACTAAATTACCCATGGTGAAAATTTCATTGAACATGACGTCTTCTTTAAGAAAACATCTTGCAATTTATACTTCGTTCTGCATGTGGCATTAATGCATATTGCATACTGAATTTACAACATTGTTTCATAATACCTAAACCACTCCTTTGGGTCACTGAGCTGAACCCTTTTATCAGCTCAAGTGCTCCAGCATAGTTTGTTCTCTAAAACACAATGTTTCTAAAACGGTTCTTTTTAAGTGCAGAATTATTAAAAGCACTCGGAAAAATTATTAAAAAGTAAATTTATTTTGCAAAACAGAGAGATCAAAAGATTTTTCACTGTAAAAAGTAATGGAAAACCATTTGATCTCCGATTATTTAAAGCTTTCACAGACACTAAATTGAATTTAGCAGTCCTAACCACCAGTGAAAAGAGATTTAGTTTCATAAAATGAAAAAAACTACAATAAAAGTTAAAATATAGTACGTGTGGAAAAAAAATAGAGTGAGAGAAGAACGTCGGTGGCACACTTCGAAGGCCTGTGAATGAAGTATCTCCTCCATTACAATTTCAGTGTCTTTGGTGATCCATTTAGTGCCACATTTTTTCATAATGGAATCGAAACCTCCAGTAAAGTACAGGAAGGTAGTTTAAAAATAAAAATAAAACAGGTCATTCAGACAATTTAAAACCTATTTTCGACCAAAAGCCCAAAGTGATTATTTAAACCTATTATATTTTATATTATTATTTAAACCTAAATAAATTAAAACTAATTTTATTACAGGGTCATAATCCATCTGGAGCAATCCTGAAGTTTTTACACTTCATATTGGCTAACCATCCTGATGTTCAGGTGGGTTATAAATTGGAATATTTAAAAATTTATTTATTCTTAATTAGAGATCATTTAAATTAGACTTTAGAGAAAATGTAAGCTTCGCATTATTTATACTTAATTGGCTCCTGATACTATTTAAGTATAAGTCATTCCTATAGAACATTCTAAACTAACTAAGGAATTGTGACAAATCTTTTCATAATCAGAGCTGTTAATCACAAAGCAGTTTAAAATATTGCATCATCAGAAGAAGGTCATGCACATCAAAGACATTTGAGTCGATAGATAGATAGATAGATAGATAACTGTTTTTTATTTCTTTAAGCATATTACAAAAACAAAACAAATATTATAAATATAAAAAACATTTGTAGAACTATGGTCTTTTAGACCGTCAGTCCGGAGCCGACCTGTAAAGTTTTACAAATTATGTAATATTCAAAAACAGGTCACTCATTGATTCTATTCAACTTCTAAGTGTATTAACTTATAAATAAAACAACAGTAAAAAACAAATAAAATAACAATAATCAATTAATATCACATATTAGAAAATATATATTTTTTTTTTAATTATAATTAAATTCCTTAATAAGCTTATATCTATAAGGCCATGCTATTTTACAAAAATTGTATACAGACAACCAGTTATCACCATTGAGACATTTTATTACATCATCAACTTTTAAAGAATTCTTTCCAAAACATTTTTTTCTAATTTCAGACAGAATCGGACATACAGCTAAGAAATGAAATGTATTTTCTGTTTCTTTTTTATTGCACAAGGAACATATCACACTAATATTCGAATAAAATCTGTTATAGTTGAGATAAACAAGTTCACATCGAACTTTGAATATCCATTTAACCCCATTAAAGTTTATTTTATTATCATCAAAATAATGTGTTCCATAGTCATAATTTAAGTTTTTATACAGATACATTTTTTCCGAAACTGAAGCCTTTTGTGCATATTTTAATTTGTAAATTTCTGTTAACGATACTCTAAATTCCTGCAGGATTAAATCCCATTTATTTTGATTGTCAAGTCTAATGTCAATGTCAATATTATGTTTTTCAGCTATTTCTGTTAAATCCCTTATCCAGTATACCTTTTGTTTAACAACTTCATTATTTAATAAATATGGTAGCCTATTTTTTGTCAGGTTTTTAACTTTTATAACATAATTATGCTGTATTTTCAAGGTTTCTATAAACATTGGTACTATTTTGGTTTCTAAATGTATTAAGTAGGAAGGGGTGGCTTGCGGCAAGCTAAATAATTTCTTAATGAAGTAATACAGAAGTTTTTCACATTCAATATATTCTTTGCTTCCCCATGCTTCGGCACCATATCCTATGAATGATTTAAAAACAGCATTGAATACTTGAATTTTAGATTTATAGGGTATACTATTGTTTAGTAATAAATTTTTCCATATGGAGTTTATTGCTATTTTAGCTTTTGATAGCTTCTGCTGCAAATGTTTTTTCAATGATAGTGTAGGTGTAAGAACAACACCCAAATATTTATATTCGTTTACTATCTCTATAGCTTGTCTCTTGAAAAACCATTTTTCGTTTCGGCCTCGTTTACCCCCACCATTTCTGAAAATTACTATTTTGGATTTATTCAAATTGACCTCTAAATTCCACATTTGACAATATTTCTCTAGATCATTTATCATTAACTGTAGAGTTTTAGGATCAGTAGCTATCAGTGTGACATCGTCCGCATATGCCAGTAATTTTATTTTTCATCCATTAAAGTTTATGCCACCGCAGATGTTGTCTTCAAATCATTTATAAAGCATGAAAATAAAAAGGGACTTAAAACACACCCCTGCCTTAGTCCGTTCGCGGTCTTGAAATGATTGATTTGAGTCGAAATAATAAAACATTAATGTATTTTGTTGATATATAACATTGTTTTAAAGTGTCAAATATTAGTGGATTTATTTTCGAAAAATTCTTTTTTTTTTAATTCACAAACTCTTGTCAAGTATGCTTATATATTGCAATGTATATGCTATCCACATCAAATACCGAATTCATAAGAAATATTTATTTATATTTAACTAACATTCTAAGAATAAGAACTTTTATTTTCGAATGTTAACCTTGAACTTGAAATTTATATATATATTTAAATTACATATTTTTTCCTCTCTTTATTACTCCTATCTAGTCTTTAATTATTGTAGAAATATTTTTCTATTAATCTTTTTTTATATGTTAATTTTTTTTTTTTTTTGCAGACAAATTATGTCTTATGCTTGTTAAAAAATATATGTTTATGTTTATTTTTATTTCAAAATCAGTGGCAGAAGCACACACACACACACACACACACACACACACACACACACACTCATATATATTTTCTTATTTTTCTGTCTCATTCAAACTAATTGTTTTTTAATTGTATATACATCTGTGCAATTCTTTTTTTATATTTTTTATAATAATTTCCTCAGTTATATAACCTTATTAACCTAATGTATAACTTTGTTTTGCAAACAATGACCAACTATATTTGTATAACGAATTTCCCCCAAAACTAATAAATTTAAATAAATAAAAAAAAAAAAATATATATATATATATATATATATATATATATATATATATATTGCTTACATAATGGAATAGAGGTGGTATAATAAAAACATTTTATGCCCATGTTCTATAAAATTGTTTCTTCAATATTACCTGGTGATTTTAGGCAGTATTTATAAATTTTTTGTATTCTTGTCATTGGTGACAACGCTAATCTTGCAAAATAGTGGGTACTATGAATTTTACTGTAAATTGAACTAAACAATAGTCACTGAGGGCAAAATCGCTGACACATCTGACTTTTTACGGGTTTTTAAAAAAAATTTATGGTCCCGTATCTCAGAAGCTGTCTCCATTACACTGACATATTCAGTACAAACTTGCAGAAAATTTTAATGGCCTTTAAAAAATTACTAGCAACAATGTTTAACATAAAATGCACTGGAAGCATGTTATTAAGGAAAATCTATTTAAAAGTCGATTTATTTTTTAAGAAAAAAGGGTGAGGGAGTATGATGACTGAAATTTTTAAAGATGCCTAAAAATCATTAAAGGCATACAACATACCTGAAAATCGATATTTCTCCACCTTTTGAAAGCCAACTCCATTTTTTAACTAATTATACTGCCATAAGTATACATATGTACTAGAATTTAGTCCTGTTTATTTTAGAAATTATTTTGGGAATGCTGCAATGGAAACCAATAGACGAGAGTGGTATTTACCCCAAAATTCCTTCTCCACATTCAAACACTGCCATAAGACCCCTTTGGATAAAATGAGTTGAAATCCGATATGCGGTTGTATTATTGGCATGGCAGTACGAGGGAGGTAAATTGCAGAGAAAATTATGGGTTTTAATTATTTATACGAGAATTGCATTGGTATTAATATAGATATGACTTTTCGAGCTGGAATTTTTTGTCTTTCTCAACCGCTGTGGTTTTTCAATGTTCCTAAGATTTCTTACATTTTTATAGTGTCTCAAAAATTGTTGTAAAAAAGGTGTTATGAGGGTATTTTTTTCAGATTTTAATATTTAAGTTCGTATTTAATTAACAACTAAAGTGATGTGATTGATTTTTACTTTCACTTACCTATGTATAGAATGTATAGTAAGGGAAAGTATTGTGATTGTGAAAATTTTTGAATTCGAGTTCTCACCGGAAAGCACGTTTTAAGGTCTTCTCAAGCCAAATGACCAATTCCCGCAAAAGGTCTGTGCGTGTGTGTGTGTGGTAGGTCTAGAAGGAAAACGAAAAGTCACACCAAACTGAAATTTCATATCTAATACAATTATACACCCGAGATTTTAAAGCAACTGTTTCACTTAAATCAGCTGTTCGGAAGTGCTACTTTGTACTATGCATTTTGCAGCTTTTAACGATTTTCCCGAAAATAGCAGTCACGATTTTGATAAACTCGCTGTATATGAGTAAAATTTAATAGGGTTCAATTTTATGTAGGTTTCATTCTGGTTGAAATAATATAACGGGCTTAAATGCTGACGTATTAAAGTTTTTTCTGTACAGTACCTTCAATTTTGTAGATTTGAAAAAATCAACCATAAAAAAAAATTATCATCTTGTTATGTACGATTTTCAGTAATTAGTTAATGCCCTGTTCGTCACTTTACATCACTTTCTACAATAACATAAGATTTTTTCAAAAATACATTCCACCGGAATTTCAATTATACTACTGTCTATCTATCTTACTGTTCTTATATGAAAAAGTTACATTAAAAAAAGATGTTCACTCTTTTCTCCTTTAGTTGCTTAGCAAATTCGTTTAACATTAACCGTTTTTTTATCATGCCTAATAAGGTGTTATGGTTAATTCCTTTTAATATATAAAATTGAAGATACTTAAGAGAAGGAAAATGCAAAAATGCGATATTTAAGCCCTGTCAGGCTATTCCAATTAGAATGAAACCTATATCATATTAAAACCCATTAAATTTTACATTGATACCTTTAATTTTCTAGATTCTATAAAAATAACGATATCATCTTGTCACCATTGATAACAAAAGAAAAAAAAAGAGCAAAACAATTTTATTAATGAACTTTTGTGTTTTTAAACTTACAGTGAGATATGTGTATAATTTACCGTTGGAAAGCTGTAGATTTTAGAAAAATATTCTCTTATAAAAACAATATTGTAAAAGTTAATGGCATAAGGTGTATAAGTAAAATACATTGCAATTTATCTTTTCTTTAAACGGGAAAAATAAATTTTCCATGACCAAGTCATAAAAAAATTATTCCTGAAACATAAGTAATAACATTGACGTATAATATACCGTTGGAAAGCGCAAGACTTTAGAAAAGTTAATATGCCATAATATAAGTCGGGAAATTTAATGGAAAGATGTTATAAGCGCATAAACTTATTCAAAAATGTTATTTTTAAAGCTGCGGATTATGGAGGCTATGGTGATTATGTTGATCTTACAGGTTAAATACTTCCATAATGTAGTCAACATTAAAAAAAAAAAATATTATGTACCAAATCGTTCGTAAGTTGCTAAAATAAAGAAAAAGTTGTTATAAGGTAATACTATAATAATAATAATAATAGGCTTACCGAACCCGAAGGTTCGATGCCGATACCACTAAACTTCGCCTGCACAGACTCGTCCAATGTTCACCGGTCAAGCCCAAGCCCCCGAGATCAGCCTTAATGCAATCCTCCCATCGACGCTTCGGCCTACCTTTCGGACGCCTACCAGTCGGTTCAGCGAATACCAACTTTCTCGGAATCCGTTCCTCACTAAGCCCAACAACTTTACGCGCCCATTTGAGTCTCCGCGATGCTATCAACTCAATTATATTCACAGGGTACAAACTCCGCAATTCCGCGTTGTGCAACCTTCTAAACTCCCCAGTGGCCTCATCTCTCTTCGGACCAAATATTTTACGCAGCACCTTATTCTCGAAAACCTTAAGCCGTTGTTCATCCTTCAAAGTAAGCGGCCACGTTTCGCATCCGTAAAGAACCGTTGGAAGAATAATAGTTTTATAAGTTCTAACCTTTAAGTTTTTAGACAGAAGCCGTGAGCTAAGTAATTTAGCAACCGAATAATAACACGCATTTCCCACCTTTAACCGGGACTTTATTTCTTCCTGGATATCATTTTTTCTTGTTATCATTGAACCTAAGTACTTTAATTTCTCTACGTGTTCAAAAGTATGACCTGAAATATTAATATCATCAAGATCGCCACCATTTCTGCAACTGATCATATATTTCGTCTTATCGGTATTTAATTCGAGACCTATTTGTTTACCGGTTTTTATTAACACACTTGTATTTAGTTGTATAGTTTCTGTGTCTTCACCTAGTAGTACCAAATCATCGGCATACCCCAAAACCGGAATCTTGTCACCCATATGTAAGCCTTTCTCGGTACTCATCACCTTTTCTATAACATATTCTAAGGCTATATTAAACAAAACAGGTGAAAGGGAGTCACCCTGTTTCAAACCCGATCGCACCTCAAATCTCTCGGAGTAATTATGACCGATTCTAACTTTATGAAATGTTTCCGACAAACACATCTCTACTAGGTTTACTAACTTTTTAGGTATCCCCTGTTCAATCATGATGTTATATAGCTTCTGACGGTCTATGGAATCATAAGCCTTTTTAAAATCTATATAAAGTTGATGGACTACACCGTTGTATTCCAGTTTCTTCTCTAATATTTGACGTAAGGAAAATATTTGATCAATAGTCGAGCGATTCCGCCTAAAACCACATTGGTAGTCTCCGATAATTTCCTCAGCGTATTCCGTGATTCGGCTAGTTAGTATTGACGAGAATATTTTATAGCATACTGGGAGAAGAGAGATCCCACGATAGTTGTTACAATCCGTCCTCGGTCCTTTTTTGTGAATCGGAATAAGTATTGATTCTTTCCATTCTTCGGGTATTTTTTCATTTTCCCAGATCTTTTTAACTAAAACATGTAATTTGGAAACGCCCGCTTCTCCACACGCTTTGATTAATTCACTCGTGATATTATCATTTCCTGCGACCTTATAACGTTTTAATTTTCCTATCGCCATTTCGACTTCCTCTTTACTCGGTGCGTCTATCCATGGTTCAGCGCTCTGGTATTCAGAGGGAGGAGATTGATTATTATTTTCCGTATTTAGAATGCCGTCAAAGTGTTGTTTAAATGTATTTAATATCTCAGTCGGATCCGCAATTATGTTGTTATTCGCATCTTTAACCCCATTCAATACAGGTTCAAATCTTTTACGCGATTTGTTTATACCTTTGTACATCTCTCTTACGTTATTTTCGCTTCTGTGTTTTTCTATTTCTATTATTTTGCCTTTAAGATACTCTCTTTTCTTATTTTTTAAGAATTTTGAAGTTTCGTTTTTTACTAACCGAAAGTAAGCCACATTATTATCGCTTGGATTATTTAAGGAATTCATTTTAGCGGTTTTTCTTTTTTCACACATATTTTGACAATCCCTGTCGAACCAAGGTTTGTTCTTTTTATTTTCGATTTTCCCAAGACATAAGTTACCGACCTCTTTAATATTATCCCTGATCCCTTCCCACAATTTGTTTACATCTTCGTTTTCCTCGTCTGAAGATTCCAAAGCATCGAACCTATTTTTTACTTCTATCGCGAATTGTTTTCTAATTTCGGGGTTGTTCAATTTAACAACATCAAAATTCTCGGGATGAATATAGTTCGGTGTTCTCTTTTTTGTATTTAGTTTTTGTCGAAGTTTCGCGATTACTAATTCATGATCAGATCCGCATTCTGCACCACGATACGATCTCACGTTAATTATGCTACTTTGCCATCTGTTTTGTACTAAAATATGATCTATTTGATTACGAGTATGTCCATCCGGCGATGTCCACGTATACTTATGAATGTCCTTATGTTTAAACGTAGTACTTTTGATTATTAGGTTTTTCGAAATGGCAAAGTTTATTAGTCGGGTCCCATTATCATTACTATATTCGTGCAAACTTTCTTTACCGATTGTAGGACGATATACTTCTTCCCTTCCAACCTTTGCGTTTGCGTCACCTAGTATAATTTTAATGTAATTTCGCGGTAACTTATCGTAAACCGATTCTAGTTTATCATAAAATTCGCATTTTACTTCATCATCACTATCTTCGGTGGGAGAGTGAATGTTTATAAACGCGATTTTATACCAACGACCCTGAAATATAGCAACCGATATTCTTTCACTAAAGAACTGTACATCCCGTAATGCGGAAAGAAATTTATTCCTAATCAGAAACCCGGTACCTAAACAATAATTAACGCTCCCCCCGTACCAAATAGTATACTTTCCTTCTGTTAACGAACCCTCCCCTGGCCAGCGAACCTCTTGTAATGCAACGATATCTAAATGGTTGAAACTAAATTAACTTCAATACATTCAAATGTATTTAGAAAAAGTTCTTATGAAATTTAAAATTGTAATAAACCAAATGAAATAGGAATCGTTAAACATAAACAAATAAACTAAACCAATTTTTTGACCAATTTATGTTCCTAATTTCTGCATATGATTAAATATAATAATTAAAATACGTTATATAATAAACATATTTTCTCATAATCCCAAAGTTTTAATTAATGAAACTCAAGTATTTTAAACATAAATCACATCAAATTTAAATTACCCTCGCGCGAAGCAAGGGCGAGTCGCTAGTTAATAATAAAAGTTTAGAAAAATAAAAAAGTTTTATAGAAAATACGGTAATTGAATATATATACGTTGAAAGTATGTGAGAGCGTATGATAATCTCACGAGTTTTCACTAACTTGTTCTCTTGCAATGTAGCGCAGCCTTAAAAAGGGAGTAAACCTTGGAGCAGTTACAGTTACCAAAAAAAAGGCGCTAGATACCGCTACTGACAATTTTTCACAGGTTTTAGACGCTAGTTTTAACTGAGGGTGAAAATAACTTTGCACATGACAGTTAAAAACATATAATATTCATGCAAAAAGGTTTTAAAAAAATTATAAAAATGTATCACATGACAAAAGATATTATTTTGTGTGTTTATTTATTCAACATCCCTTTATGCTGCTGTGGCTAATCGGACGATGCTACAGTGGGAGTCCTAAATTTTGCCTATCCAGGTTTCATTAGGATAGGGATCTTTAACGAGTACCTGTCATCGCACAGGCTCGGGACAACCTTTTAACGTCCCCTTCGAAGGACGGCATAACTAAGGATTGTTTACTCCCATTAAAAAATCCTAGGGCCACCTCTGGGTTTGAACCCGGAACCTTGGGCATAGGAGGCTGCTATATTATCAACCCTGGTACAGGTAACCCCCAAAAGATTTTATATTGTTTCTAGTAATTATTAATTCAGTAATCTTAAGTAGTTTTCGTTAAGTATAATTCTGGATAAATAAAAATGTTCAGCATTGAATGGACTCACTCAAGGTTAAAATAGTGTTTGAAGAGTTCTCTTTACTTCACCTAGATTTTCATCATCTATTCCTCTTTGATCTTCGAAACGAGTGTTGAAAGAGACTTTTCAATTTGACGGAGGTCTGGGCCCAAGGTTGAAGGTTTTGTGATGTTAATTATAGATCGAGATGACAAGCCAGACGGTTTCAAACTTTTTTTTTTCTAATTAACAATAATGAGGAATAATGCTGAAGAGTTAATTGCGATAAAGAATAGAAAAAAAAAAATTCTCGGATAGTGTCCCTTAAGAACAACTGATATGTACATTTAAGATATACAATGTGTCTGGATATACTTCATTATTATTTACAATGATATGAAAAAAATCTGGTGCGGGCAACACACGACTTTCACTTACCTCCGTTTTTAAAATCGATTAAAGAATTTTCAAGTACAGTAAGAAATAAAAATGAGTGAAACCATTAAATAATTAATTATATGGAATTTCTATAGAAACACGTGTTTTGTTAAAAAATCTTATATATTAGAATCTAAAATAATCAGTTAGTTTTATCGGCTTTGCGTCACTCTCTATTAGCTTTTAAAAGCTTGTGTATAAGAAAATATTTTGTCTAAAATCTTTAACTTTCAAGCGGTATATCATACATGTATGTATATTACTGTTCTTATGTTCAAAAACAAAAAAAATCGCATTAAAAAAATATGTTTTCAGTTTTCTCCTTTAGTTGCTCTTTAAATTCGCACAACTTACATATTTAGCTGTTATTTATCAATGCTAACAAGATAATATGGTTATATTTATAGAATCTGCAAAATTAAAGGTACTTTAGATGAAGAAAATTTAAAATATCGGCATTTAAGCCCTGTCATGCTATTTCAATCATAATGAAACCTACATCATATTAAAGCTCATTAAATTTTACATCGACATAGCGAGTTTAATCAAAATTGTCAGAACCGTTTTCGAGAAAATAAAAGATGCAAAATGCATGGTATAAAGTAGTTGTCAGCTGATTTTGATGAAAACGATTTTGTAACATCTCGGACGTATAGTTGTCTTAAATATGAAATTTCAGTTTTATAGGACTTATCGTTTCCGCTCGGGAGTTACCACACACAGACCTTTTTGCGGGACTTGGTTATTTGGACTCAGGGGACCCTAAAACGTGTATTTCCGTTGAAGACTGGAATTCGAAAATTTTCACGATCGCAATACTTTTCCTCACTATATATAGTCAGTGAAAGTAAAAAAATGATTAAAATTTACAATGAAATAAATAAATAACTTCTGATAGATAAATATGTCGTACAAAATTAAAACTAAAAACTAATTTAATAACTAACCTGTATACAATATATGGAAAATGAATTTTCTTAATGTTAAATTTTCTGTCATTCGAAATCTTATACCTGATTTGAAATATCAGCCTTGTTGAGCGTCTGTTTGGAAAGACAGTGGGTACCGGAACAGTTGGGACTTGAATGATGATAGAGAAGTAGCATGGCGGATATGAGTTGGTAGAGAATTCCAGAGAATAATAGATCAGACAAGAAAGGAATGATCAAAAGTTTTTGTTCTATAGGCAGGAATGTAAAGGTTAGAATGTTGTTTCAAGAGAATGGACTGACGATTTAAATTGCAGAAGTCTGTGGATATAGGGAGGTAGCTGGGAGTGGATGGTTTGTTAAAGATATAATCCTAGAAAATATTGACTACGTTGATATATAATATACCGTTGGAAAGCTAAAGATTTAAAAAAAAATATATATTGTATACACGAAATTATAGAAGTTAACGGAGAGTGATGAAAAGCCGATTATCACAAAACTGTTTGTTGTAGACGATATACATTAGATTATTTTATAAAACACATGCTCTGTTGAAACTCAATTTAATTAATACTTTAATTAATTTTATTTTCATCTCTAATCATATATTTACATTTTAGATTTCAACATTCGGAGGTAAGTGAAAGTCGTGTGTAGCACGAGCCAGATTTTTAAAACCAATAACAGTTGAACATGTTCCCATGACAGCCTACACAAGTCCAATATTTTAAAATATATTTGATATAATTAAGTTTAGTATATTTTTTAATACCAATCATATTAATGACTTTCATTGGGTTAGAAATTTGATTATCTTTCAAATGATACTTATAATTTTTCAGTACGTATTCAGACAGCTTTTGAGGTTTTGGAAAAAAAATGTTTAAACCTATACTAGGACGAATTCCCTCAAATCTAGCCTTGTTGCACATCTAGACGTCAAGGAATACCTCCACTATTATTTCAGTTTTCGCTTTGTCATTTTAGAGATACACTATGACCAGAAAAGTGAGTGAATAGTGACTTTCTTTTATAAATATAGATATTACATTTGAACCAGTTAACAAGTAACCAATGAGGTTAATCAAGCGTTGGCCTAGAAACAGACCGTGTCATTACAATGTTAATGAACACAAAACACTTCATGCGCCTGTAGTGGTGCAGATATTTTTATTTATGAAATGTATAAATATAGCTCAAAAACCTAAAGCCGTACAATAATTTATAATATTATTATAAATTAAATTATTATAATAATTTTGTGGCTGCTCAACAGACGAAATATTTTTATTTATTCCACAAATTGAGAGGTATTTTATCGACAAATAAATTAAGCTTAATTTACTTTGCATAAATTTTAAATTTGCAGGTCTTGCATTTAAGTCCTGTTAGAATATTTCAGTCAGAATAAAACCTACATGATATTAAAGCATTAAATTTTACAATTTTTATAGAGAGTTGAATCTTTTTTTTATAATATTTTTATTGAAATTTACAACTGCATTTTGTAATACAACAAGTAAATGTGTTGGTAATGATAAAATACATGAAAAAAACATAAAGAGAAAATGCCCATTGGCATCACTCTACTAGGTAACTAAACTAGAAGGTCTCGAGGCCATCTTCTTTTCAAACGCCTCGGAGGATTGTCAGGAATTGAAGAGGAAGCAAGGATTGAAACTAGAGGATTAGATTGGGAGTTGAGTTTGTCATGGAAGGATTGATACCTGGTTCGGGCCAAATCAGCAACATATGGGATGTTAAGGTCTTTATGGATGAGTTTATTTGTGACAAAATAAGGAGCATTGAGGATTTTGGATTGTAAGGATTGAATACGGGAAGAATTTGATGGTTCCGTAGAGCCCCAAAGCTCAATTCCGTAAGTCCAGATAGGCCTTATGATGGTGATATAGATGAGCCTTTGGTAGATAAGTGGAAGGTTGGAGCGTCTGTCCAGTAAGTGTTGTAGTAAGCGAAAGCGGCGGGCAGTTTCTTGTCGTTTCAGTCTTGTGTGGGGATTCCATGTTAGACGTTTGTCAAGTAGAAGTCCAAGGTAGTGGATCTGTTCAACTGGAACTAGCGGAGTATTATTAAAGGACACTGTAAGGCAGGATGTCATAGGTTTACGACGAAGAGTAAAGGTAATTTGGTGGGATTTGTTGGAATTGATTTTGATTCTCCAATTCTGACACCATATCTCAAGCTCTCGGATGTGGGATTGAAGAGTTTAAGAGGCAATAGTAGGATCGTTATTGACTGATAACACCCAAGTGTCATCAGCATAGGTAGAAAGGAAGGTGTTGGGATGGGTTGGGATATCAGCTGTATATACTGTGTAGAGGATGGGTCCTAGGATACTACCCTGAGGGACACCAGCAGACTGAGTAAAAAGGGATGAATAGGAACTACTGTGGTTTATTTTGAAAGATCTTTTAGAGAGGTAGGACTGAATGATAAGGTAGTATGTAGGAGGGAGGAATTTGCGGAGCTTGTAAAGCAGTCCTGGGTGCCAAAGTCGGCAAAGGCCTGTTCTAGTCGAGGAAGGCTCCCGTACAGTACAATCCGCGCTCCAATGCTGAAGAGACAACATCTACCACACGATGACATTGAATTTAATCTAAATCGTAAAAAGATGCAAAATGCATGGTATAAAGTGGCTCTTCTGGTCAGACGATTTCGATAAAAAAGTTACTGTAACATCTCGGGCGTATTGTTATCTTAAATATGAAATTTCATTTTTGTACGACTTTTCGTTTTTCCACTTCGTTCTTAAATTGATTTTTACAGCCGAGATAAGTGAAAGTCGTGTGCACCAGATTTTTTTTTACTTTCATTTATATTAAAACTGTTCAGAATTTCATTAGAAATGAATTATATGAAACTCTTATACTTTAATAAGAGATTTATAAAAAAAAAAGAAACAAAGAAATACGACGACTCTTTGAAGCGGAGTGAAAATTCGCAGTTGAAAATAAAACGTTGCCAGAAACAGACCCTTTTCACCGGAATAGATACTTGTTTTGACTGCCACGCTTTACGTCAATAGCTACTTTTTCACTGAGCTCTAAATCAAACATTTCTGTTTTTCGGGGTTCGGGTGTTTTGCGTCATGGTTATATATATATCTATATATATACAAATTACATACCATAAATAAATATAATGTAAAAACATAAATACGTAGGATGATATTTTATTCTATAGTATAGAGTATTCAGATATGGTGAAAATAAAGTAAATCAACTAGAAATTTTATTCCTGTATTTAAAAAAAAAATCTGGTGCGGGAAACACACGACTTTCACCTACGTGGGTTCTTTGAATCAATTTAAGAACTATTAAATTAACATATTTTAAAAAAGTTTTTAAAGAAGTTTATTCACATTCGTTGGAAACATATTATGAATATTAAATTATATCTAGTCTAATATATAAAATTCTCGTGTCACAGTTTAGTTACCATACTCCCCCGAAACGGCTTGACTGATTTTCATGAAATGTTATATGCATATTCAATAGGTCTGAGAATCGGATACTATCTATTTTTCATACCCGTAAGTGATAAGGGTTGTCCACAACTAACATTTTTTCTTATTTTTTTGGACATTTTTTTTTTGTAATGTGGCATTAAAAAATAAACACAACCCTGAATTGTCACCCTTCTCTCCCAACCAACCCCTATTTTTTAATAGTCATTTTAGTATTTTAATAATTTTTCATCCCGCTCGATAACTGATCAATTATCACTCGGTAACTTATCCACGGCGGTAGAGCTACCGGTGTCACACCTCAGCCAGCCAACAGCACGAAGTAGGGATGGGTCCGAAGTCGGTCTTCTCTTTCCCTAATACATTAAGCCTTCTCTCACTCTCTCCACAGTTTTCGGCCATTATTATTGTTCATGCATCAAGCGTAATAGTAACCTTTACAATTATCATTTTACTATCTCAGTGTAACTCATGTTTTTTACAGGAGCAATTATACGTGGCATGCTCTCGAGTGGGTAAACCATCCAATATGTTAGTGTGAATTAATGAATAAATTATAAATTATAATGGATTAAAAAAATTAATATTTGGTGTTATTTTGATATTCCCTCATCGTTCACAGCGCTCCATGCCTCTTTCACTCACATACCACATCCTTTACACACTTACAACAAGTTAGTTTTTTTTTTTTTTTTTTCACCACAAGAAATTTCCTAGAAATAATTTATATGGCAAACAGGGATTGCAATCCGGCGTCATTTTCAATCCGGCCGAATCCGGTCCCAGATGGCTCGACAAAATCAGGTTGATTTTCACTTTTCGGTCCAAGATGAACTGTTAGTGAGTTATTCGAGTATAATTGTAGTCATAATAGGAAGTTTATAAAATAAAAGTTATGTTAGGATTTGATAACGAGCAAAAAATTAAAGTTTAGTAGTTTAGGTAACTAGTAAAATTTTAATGGCTACTAAAACAGTCGGCTATTGATTACCATTTGCCGAAAATAAAGACTATTTGTTTTCTACCACCCTTTTTCCAAAATCAAAATTGATTTGAATAATATATACTAAAGTAATTAGTTCTTCAATACTGTTTGAAAAATAAATATTGTAAGTAGAATGATTTAAAGATTTATACTTATAATATGAACTCATTATTGTGATAATTATGCCATTTTTTGGACATATTCATCAAAATATGACGATGTATATCACAAATATAAGACTTGTTTGTTAGTCTTCTCAAATAATTTAAAATTATTGTTATCACAACTCCTATCTGAGTTAATTTCGCAAGGATAATTATATAAGATTTTATAAAGTAACTTGAGTGAGCGATTTCTCTAAAAAAATGTTAGAGTTTCAGAATTTCCTCTATAGCCAACTTATAGAGTGCTATAGCTCGCGTGTATCCAAGATAATAATTTCTGTTTATTTACATTTAGGTGAAGCACCGACAAAATAATAAACACAGTTTTGTCTCGCAAAAGGCGAACGAATGATGCTGAACTGATTCGGCGACACCACCACACATGTACACCAAATGTAACACATTTAATGTACTTTTTTTTATTAAACTGCACTATTATTGGCCAAAAATTGCTATAATCGGATCCGGTTACCGGATCCGGTAGATTATTGCCGGATCCGGTTAACGTATGATGATCCCGGATCCGCCGGATTACCGGATCCGGTTTTCCGGATTGCAATCCCTAATGGCAAAAAAACTTTTGCCGGATCAGCTAGTATAAATATAAAATTGTGATGGACAATTATCAGTAATTAGTTTATGCCCTTTTCGAAACATTACGTCACCTTCTGCAAATTTGTGTATAAGATAATATTTTTTCAAAAATACATTCCACCCATATATTACACATGTTCTTATATTAAAAAGTTACATTAAAAATTATTTTCACTCTTTTCTCCTTTAGTTGCTTAATAAATTCGTTTAGCTTTCATATTTAGCCGTTTTTTTTTAACAATCCTAATAAGATTATATGGTTAGTACTTTTAAATCTATAAAATTAAAGTTCTTGGATTAAGGAGGTTCCTTCCATTTTACTGATTGGCTGAGGGAGTAAAAAATTTTGTTGGAAACCATTGTTCTATGAAAATGAGAATTAATTTTACGCTGGGACGAATAGTCTCCTAAGAATAACAAAAAGTACAATATAAATGACAATTAACAATTCGATTTAATTAATCACTGTACATAATTTATTGTGCAGAGCTACCGTAAATCTCTTTATGATATTTCCTCTACCGATGACCTCCTGCCTACCGTATCCTTTAATAATACGCCACTCATACCTGTTGAACAAATCCGATACCTAGGACTCCATCTTGACAAAAGCCTTACATGGAACCCTCACACGAGACTAAAACGACAAGAAACTGCCCGTAGATACCGATTATTACAACACTTACTAGACAAACGTTCAAAACTTCCAATTCACTGCAAAAAGCTCATTTATATTACTGTCATCAGACCCATATGGACATGCGGAATCGAGCTTTGGGGCTCTACTAAGCTATCTGATTCCTCCCCCATCCAATCCTTACAATCCAAAATCCTTCGCAAAATCCTAAATCCTCCTTATTCCGTCACAAATAAAATCATCCATAACGACCTTAATATCCCATTCGTGCCAGACCTTTCTCGTACCAGATATACCACTTTTAATTCCAAACTCCCAACCCATATAAACCCTCTTGTCCGCAACCTATCAACCTCACATATTCCTGACAACCCTCCGAGGCGATTGAAAAGAAGATGGCCTCGGGATCAACTTACTTAAATAAACATCGAAGTACTACCGCTGGGTAGTTTCTTCACAAGCCTTTTACGCCTTTTATTATAATTCATAAATTTTACTTCTTGTATTTATCTAATATACAGTTGTAAAATTCAATAAAATATAAATAAAAAAAATTAAAAATTTTTTCCTCTGACCAATATTGCAAAAAATCTCGCAAAACTTAACCTCTAGTTTTAAAAACCTACCTCGGCCCCTTTAAGGTAAGGGGCTTGTTTAATTGTCTTGCAATTAAAGCGTGATTTTTAAGTTCTTTAAGAATGCTTCAAGAAAAACCTAGCAATTTGTGAACAAAGTGGCAAGGGTTTTCAGCTTTAAAACCAAGCTTTCATTTCTCAGCATATTTCACGTCCTTCTTTTTTTTTTTGTATTCAGTTGAACAAATACTGAACATTCATTGCTAATTACATAATGAAAATGTGTAAACAGTATGGGTGGTTTTAGTATTTCATCCATAAAAAAAAACCTTAAAAAAATAAATCATGCTTGTATGAAATCTTGCCATCAGCAATAAAGCCAATCAAGTGAGTTTATTAAGTAAAAATGTTCATTAAGAGTTAAGAAAAAATATGGAATACTTGTTAAATGTAAGAAATGACAAAAATGAGCCATTAAATCCATGAATTAAGAGTTGTTGTGACCTCATAAGGTCCTATAACGTGAATTTCCGGTAATAACTGAATTCGAAAATTTTGGCGATCCCAATCCTTCTCCCTCACTTTATTAAGTGAAAGTACCAAGCGAAAATTTAAACCAATATGGTATAAACTTTTTTTTTTAAAATGAAATTTACAACTTTATAATAACACAAATGCATTTAGTAAATGTGAACAATGATGAGCTTCTCTATGTAAAGGATGAAGAAACTACCCTGTAGTAGTTTAAACTATTAAAATAAATAAATACTTAAAAATTAAAAGGTGTTTATATAAATATTTTATTACTTTCACTAACGAATATATGAAATATATAGTAAGGGGAAGTAATGCGATCGTGAACATTTTTGGATTCCAGTTTTAAACGGAAATATACGTTTTAGGGTCCCATGAGTCCAAATGACCTAGTCCCGCTAAAAGGTCTGTGTGTGTGTGTGTGTGTGTGTGTGTGTGTGTGTGTGTGGTAGCTCCCGGGCGGAAACGGTAAGTCCTATGAAACTGAAATTTCATATTTAAGACAACTATACGCCCGAGACGTGACAATTTTTTCATCAAAATGAGCCTACCAGAAGAGGCACTTTATACCATGCATTTTGCACCTTTTTTCGATTTTCTCAAAAACAGTTCCGACGATTTTGATTAAACTCGCTATATCTATGTAAAATTTAATGGGCTTTAATATCATGTGGGTTTTATTTAGATAAAAATGGTCTGACAGGGCTTAAATGCCGATATTGAAAAACAGGTAAATATATAAATTGAATCAATTCGATACCCAACTGAAGGAAAAAAACAGAAAAAATATTTTTTTAATGCAATTTTTCGTTTTTGAACATAAGAGCAGTAATATACATGTATGATATACCGTTGGAAATGTAAATTCAATTTAATTAATTCTTTAATAGTTTCACGTATTTTTATCTTTAAGTGTATTTGAAAATTCTTTCATTGAGTTTAAAAATGGTGGTAAGTGAAAGTCGTGTGTTGCCCCCACCAGATTTTTTATCTCTAAAGTGTATTAAAAAATTCTTATAATCTATCTAAATTGATTTTAACAACGGAGGTAAGTGAAAGTCGTGCGATGCGAGCACCAGATTTTTTTATTGGCCTCTGGAATGAGCTTACACTCGTTTAAAATGAATTTCGTTGTAGCTTCTCGGAAAGCAATATAATGGAAGTGATTTAAGCCTAGAACCTGTTGAGGGGGTCGGTTTTATCTTACACACTTTGTAACCTCAAGTGTCTTCGGTTTCGTTTTACTGATAAAAAGGGTTTAGCAAATATCAAAGAATATACGAAGAAAAAATCCATAACATCTATACATTTCTTATTGATAGATTTCTTCCTTGTAACATAAGGTTGTTTTTGAAAAGTCTGATGCGCGCGACACACGACTTTCACTTACCTCCATTGTTAAAATCAATTAAAGAATTTTTAATAAATTGTTAAAGAATTAATAAAATCGATTTTCAATAGAAACATATGTTTTTGAAACGTCTATTATATTATTATTAACGACAATCAGTTTGCTTTATCGGCTTTTAATCAATATCCGTTAACTTTTACAATTTTGCATGTAAGATAATATTTTTTTCTAAAACCTTTACCTTTCCAAGAATATATTATACATCTTTACGTACAAAAATATTTTTTCTCTTTTCTCCTTTAGTTATTTTATCAAATTCGTCCAAAGTCTATATTTAGATATGGTTAATTTTATAAAATATAAAAAATTAAGTTATTTTAAAGGAAGAACATTGAAAAAAAATGCTATGATTTATTTTAAGCCCTATAAGATTATTTCAATCAAAATAAAACCTACACGATATTAAAGTATATTAAATTTTACATCGATATAGGGAGTTTGATCAAAATCGTTAGATCCGTTTTTGAGAAAATCGTAAAAAGATACAGGGTAGATATTGTTTTTTCTAGTTTGCCGATTTTTATAAAATAGATGCTGTAACATCTTGAGCTTATAGTTAAAATAAATAGTCTTAAATATGAAATATCTATTTCGTACGACTTTTCGTTTTCGTGCTGAACGTACTTCACACACACCTTTTAACGCGGCTTGCTTATTTGAAATCAGGAGATACTAAAACGCACATTTCCGTTGTAAACTGAAATTTGAAAATTTTTATACACAAATTTTCTTACATATATAGGTAAGTAAGGCAGTGTCATATATAGGTAAGTGAAAGTAAAAATAAAATTGAATTCTCTCTTAAGTAAATTATATAGTATTTAGTGATCTTGATATATATTATATCTTCTCTTGTTTACGAAAGAAATAAAGAAAATGAAATTTGAATAGT
>CM041298.1:36786352-37005280 GCA_023052935.1 Piezodorus guildinii | reverse complement strand
TCCTGGATTTCATTTTTTCTAGTTATAATTGAACCTAAATACTTGAATTTCTCTACGTGTTCAAAAGTATGCCCTGATACATCAATATCACAGAGATCGCCACCGTTTCTGCTACTAATCATATACTTCGTCTTATCGGTATTTAATTCGAGTCCTATTTCTTTACCGGTTTTTATTAACCCACTTGTATTTAGTTGTATGGTTTCCGTGTCTTCACCTAGCAGCACCAGATCATCGGCATACCCCAAAACCGGAATCTTATCACCCATATTTAAGCCTTTCTCGGTACACATCACCTTTTCTATGACATATTCTAAAGCTATATTAAATAACACAGGTGAAAGGGAGTCACCCTGTTTCAAACCCGATCGCACCTCAAATCTCTCGGAGTAATTATGACCGATTCTAACTTTATGAAATGTTTCCGACAAACACATCTCTACTAGATTTACTAACTTTCTAGGTATCCCCTGTTCAATCATGATGTTATATAGCTTCTGACGGTCTATTGAATCATAAGCCTTTTTAAAATCGATATATAGTTGATGGACTACACCGTTGTATTCCAATTTTTTCTCTAATATTTGACGTAAGGAAAATATTTGGTCAATAGTCGAGCGATTCCGCCTAAAACCACATTGGTAATCTCCGATAATTTCCTCAGCGTATTCCGTAATTCGACTAGTTAGAATTGCCGAGAATATTTTATAGCATACTGGGAGAAGAGAGATCCCACGATAGTTGTTACAATCCGATCTCGTTCCTTTTTTGTGAATCGGAATAAGTATTGATTCTTTCCATTCTTCGGGCATTTTTTCAGTTTCCCAGATCTTTTTAACTAAAAAATGTATTTTGGAAACGCCCGCTTCTCCACACGCCTTGATTAATTCACTCGTGATGTTATCATTTCCTGCAGCCTTATAACGTTTTAATTTTCCTATCGCCATTTCGACTTCCTCTTTACTCGGTGCGTCTATCCATGGTTCAGCGCTCTGATATTCAGAGAGAGGGGATTGATTATTATTTTCCGAATTTAAGATGTCGTCAAAGTGTTGTTTAAATTTATTTAATATCTCAGAAGGATCCGCAATTATATTGTTATTTGCATCTTTAACCGCATTCAATAAAGGTTCAAATCTTTTACGCGATTTGTTTATACCTTTGTACATCTCTCTTACGTTATTTTCGTTTCTGTGTTTTTCTATTTCTATTATTTTGCCTTTAAGATACTCTCTTTTCTTATTTTTTAAGAGTTTTGAAGTTTCATTCTTTACTAACCGAAAATAAGCCACATTATTATCGCTTGGATTATTTAAGGAATTCAGTTTAGCGGTTTTTCTTTTTTCGCACATATTTTGACAATCCCTGTCGAACCAAGGTTTGTTCTTTTTATTTTCGATTTTTCCAAGACATAAATTACCGACCTCTTTAATATTATCCCTGATCCCTTCCCATAATTTGTTTACATCTTTGTGTTCCTCGTCTGAGGATTCCAAAGCTTCGAACCGATTTTTTACTTCTATCGCGAATTGTTTTCTAATTTCGGGGTTGTTCAATTTAACTAAATCAAAATTCTCGGGACGAATATAGTTCGGTGTTCTCTTTTTTGTATTTAGTTTTTGTCGAAGTTTCGCGATTACTAATTCATGATCAGAACCGCATTCTGCACCCCGATACGATCTCACGTTAATTATGCTACTTTGCCATCTGTTTTGTACTAAAACATGATCGATTTGATTCCGTGTTTGTCCATCCGGCGATGTCCACGTATACTTATGAATATCCTTATGTTTAAATGTAGTACTTTTGATTACTAGGTTTTTCGAAATGGCAAAGTTTATTAGTCGGGTCCCATTATCATTACTATATTCGTGCAAACTTTCTTTACCGATTGTAGGACGATATACTTCTTCCCTTCCAACCTTTGCGTTCGCGTCGCCTAGTATTATCTTAATGTAATTTCGCGGTAACTTATCGTAAACCGACTCTAGTTTATCATAAAATTCGCATTTTACTTCATCATCACTGTCTTCGGTGGGAGAATGAATGTTTATAAACGCGATTTTAAACCAACGCCCTTGAAATATAGCAACCGATATTCTTTCACTAATGAACTGTACGTCCCGTAATGCGGAAAGAAATCTATTCCTAATCAGAAACCCGGTACCTAGACAATAATTAACGTTCCCCCCGTACCAAATTGTATACTTTCCTTCTGTTAACGAACCCTCCCCTGGCCAGCGAACCTCTTGTAATGCAACGATATCTAAATGGTACCCCTTAACTTCATTCGCGACCGACTTTAACCCACCTGTCGTATTTAAACTTCTAACGTTCCACGTCCCTATTGTTAGATCTCTAATTTTCATCTTGCGCCATGATTCCCCTGAAGCAGTCCCCACCCGGAGACCCGAACGGGGGACTAGTTTACCTCCGGATAATGAGCGTTTTACCTCAGAGGAATCCATGACTTTTGGTGATATTTTGTGAACTAAGATATGTGAGTAGGGCGTTCGAACCTACGTCACACCCTCCAGCAAGCCTGGGGGGCCGCTCTCATTGTTGGTCAGCGAGTCCATCGGACTTAGCCGGAGGAGCTTCCGAGGAAATTCCACCGACCATCCCCACATCCGCCACCCGTGGGACGCTCCCCATACGCGGTAATGAGATCCGCGCGAGGTAGCATTGATAAATAGCAGCTAAATATGTAATTTGTGCGAATTTGAAAAACGACTAAAAGAGAAAACTGAAAACATATTTTTGTAATGCAATTTTTTGTTTTTGAATATAAGAACAGTAATATGCATGTATTATATACCGTTTGAAAGCTAAAGATTTTAGAAAAATATTATCTTATACACAAGCTTTTAAAAGTTAATAGAGAGTGATGAAAAGCCGATAAAACTAACTGATTATTTTAGATAATAATATAATAGATTTTTTAATAAAACACGTGTTTTTATAGTAATTCCATTTAATTAATTCTTTAATAGCTTCAATCATTTTTATCTCTTACTGTACTTGAAAATTCTTTAATCGATTTTAAAAACGGAGGTAAGTAAAAGTCACGTGTTGCACTCACCAGATTTTTTTTTTTTTAATTTTTGGAACTCTTATTAAAAAAAAAATTAAACTGATTATACACGATGTAAATGAAAGTTCCGTGTTGCGCGCACAAGATTTTTATTCTTCTTCAATGTTTCTAAGAACAAAACAAATTCAGGAGAAAAATGACTAAATTTATTAGTCTATTACACTATAAATTAACAGATGAGTCATCTTTCTTGCATCTCATTTTTTTAACTTCTTAACGTCATGCTTTTAAACGTGACTGAGAATACTGAGCTTTAGAATTCAAATAGCTGTCATATAATTTACAAAAAGCGTATATAATGTAACCTATATCAAGAAATTAAAAGGTTAACATGCCATTGACGCACAGTGGTAGAAAAACAGAGATCCGAAATTCTATAAATTTTGACAAAATTAAGATAAATGAAAAAAAAAAATCTGTTTAATTATCATTAAAGGATATCTTTATTACTGAGTGTGAAAAAAAAATGACACGCATGTATTAGGAACTTGAAATTGTTTATTTTACGAAAACTAAACAATTTTGTAACTTCCCGCCTTTAACCTTTCCTTTAAATTTTTTCCTGAATTTAATTTTCTTCTAGTTATTATAAAACCTAAATAATTACATTTCTCTGTCGTTCTGACGCATGTCTTGATACATCAGGATTTTCACTGCTTATTTTATTTTTCGTCTTATTCGTATTAATTTCAAAAGCCCTATCTCTTAATCGGGTTTTAAAAACGTAGTTCTATTTAGTTTTTTTTAATAGATTTTATTAAATATTTTAAATGTCATCACATTATTCCATACAAGGGGAATGAAAATTTTAAAAAATGTCCTATGATTCGATTCTATAGAGGTTTCTGTATATAAAAGCATTATTTTACTTTATCAGCAAAAAATATTATACCACGCACTTTAGACAAAGAGGACTATATTCTTTGAATGTGTGTTTTGGTTTTACAGATTCTCACAATTCTATCCTCATGTCCTGAATGGTTTAGGCAGAACTATCTGCAGACTTAATGATAATTTAGGTAATAGGTTAGTAATAATTTTGAATGCCTTTAAATTATCTAGGTTAAAAGACTATATATGACCCATTCCGATCTATTACAAGTTGTCATCTTTCAGGTAATTTTTGGAATTTGGTCTTCATCAACGGTTGAAGGACGAGCAAACCATTTACGGACGTCGCTTTCTCCTAAGGCATCATCGCCATACACACTGCAATTTTTTTTAAGCGCACCGGATTTTCCTTGTCAGAAATAAAGAAAACGAATTTTTTTTCTCTTCCATTTTAAGCTAGCAAAATGCAACTCAAAGATAAGGACTTCCGGTCAAAACTAATACATAAAAACACCCCCACTAATCATTTTTACTTTAACTTTCCTCAAGGCAGTATCCTAGGACCCATCCTTTACACAGTTTATACAGCTGATATCCCATCCCATCCTAACACTTTCCTTTCTACCTATGCTGATGACACATGTGTGTTATCAGTCAATGCTGATCCAACTATTGCCTCTCAAACTCTCCAATCCCACATCAGAGACCTTGAAGTATGGTGTCAGAACTGGAGAATTAAAATAAATGCCAACAAATCCAGCCAAATTACCTTCACCCTTCGTCGTAAACCAATGATATCCTGCCCTACTGTCTCCTTCAATAATACTTACTTCTCTTGTCCCGGTTGAACAGATCCGATTTCTAGGACTACACCTTGACAAACGCCTTACATGGAACCCTCATACACGACTGAAACGACAAGAAACAGCACGACGTTTTCGACTACTTCAACACTTACTAGACAAACGTTCCAATCTTCCACTTAACTACAAAAGGCTCATCTACATGACTATCATACGGCTTATATGGACTTACGGAGTAGAGCTTTGGGGCTCTACTAAACCATCAAATTCTTCCCGTATCCAATCCCTACAATCCAAAATCCTTCGTAAAATCCTCAATGCTCTTTATTTTGTAACTAATAAACTGATCCACAAAGATCTTAATATTCTGTATGTTGCTGATTTGGACCGATCTAGATACCATTCCTTTCATGACAAACTCCATTCCCACCCTAATCCTCTAGTTTCAATCCTTTCTTCCTCTGTAATTCCCGACAATCCTCCGAGGCGTCTGAAAAGGAGATGGCCCCGAGACCTTCTAGTTTAGAATAGTTACAGGAGTGCTACCATTGGGTAGTTCTTCTACAAGTCTCTTCCATGTCGTACAAAAATATTACTCGAATAATATTACAAAAAGTGGGTAATTGATTGGGAAGCTAATGTTTATAATACAAAGGTAGAGGATTTGTAACTGTTTACTTTAAATATGTAAATTTGGCAGAAAACAACAGAGACCTGCCAAATCCTTTATGTACTTCAGAAACTATAAAAACGGACATTCCATGTGAAACAACCCAATATTATTAAAAAAAAAAAAATTATATAAAAATAGTTTTGCTTTTTTATGCTTTAGTCGGTCATAAAATTCCCTCAACTTTTATATTTAGCCGCCCTACATTAGTGTTATTAAGATGTCATTCTTTTTGAATGTACAAATTTGAAATATCGGCTTTTAAGCGCTGTCAGACTACTTTAATCAGAATGAAACTTACATGATATTAAAGCTTATTAAATTTTACATCAATATGGTGAGTTTAATCAAAATCTTAACAGCCGTTTTTTAGAGAATCTTAAATAGGTGCAAAATGCATTGTATAGAGTACAAAATTTCAATTTCGTACGACTTATCGTTTTGGCGCTAGGCGCTGTTTGGCGCTAAAGTGTGTGGTAATTCCCTGGCGAAAACGAAAAGACCTATGAAACTGAAATTTCATATTTAAAACAACTATACGCCCGACATGTTACAGAAACTTTTTCATCATAATCAGCTGACCGGAAGATCTAATTTATACCATGCATTTTGCACCTTTTTACGATTTTCTCAAAAACGGCTCTAACGATTTTGATTAAATTCTATATATCGATGAATGAATGAAATGTTAAAATAATAATGTAAGCTTCTCTTCGGGTCTGTCGATTTTCATGAATAAGTTGATGTAACATCTCAAGCGTTTAGTTCTCTTAAATATGAAATTTCAGTTCCGTGCGACTTTTTGCGACTTATCACACACACGGACCTTTTTGCGGGACTTGGTCATTTGGACTCAGGGGACCCTAAAACGTGTAGTTCCGTTGAAAACTAGAATTAAAAAATTTTCAGGATCGCAATACTTTCCTTACTATATATTTCTACTTTACTGGAAGAAATGTTAGTATATCGGAATTAAAGCCCTGTTAGACTATTTCAATCAGATTGAAGTCTATATTATATTGTAAGGCCCATTAAATTTCACATCGATATAGCGAGTTTAATTAAAAACCATTCGATTCGTTTTTTATTAAATTACAAAAAGGTGCTAAATGGCTCTTCTTGTTGCCGATTTTGGTGAAAAAGTTGCTGTAACATCTCAGGCAGATTGAGTTATAAAATATGGAATTTCCGCTTCAAACCACTTATAGTTTTCGAGTTAGATTTACCACACATACACACAAAACTTTTTGCAGGACTTGGTCATTTGACTCGAATTTGAATAGTTATTATATTATATATCTCTTATTATATTTTTCATATATAGGTAAATCAAAGTAGAAATAGTTAATATTTAAATATGAAAAAAATATAAAAAAATACTCCAGCACTTGGAATAAAAGGAACAACACTTGACAGAGGAAGATTCAGAAATAAATTTTTTAAGAAAACATTTCGGAATGTGTAAAGGGTCGGTTAGGTGAGGCAGATGGCTGCAGAAGTGTCCTTTTGAATATATATCAGTTCCCTTGTGGAATCCCTGGGCCCTTGAGGGCTGGAGAACGCATATAATCGTAACACGATTTGCCAAGCGAAAGGCACCAGTGTCTTTCTCAATATTTCCAACATTTCAGAAGGCGTTTTTAAAGTAGCAATAATATTCCAGGTTACATAAGAGTATCAAAAATATTTCTGCGAAAAAACAACAAAAATAATTTAAAAATAAACCACCTTTGATAGCTGTTTACAATAAAGAAACTAATATGAAGTGTAAACAATTGAGACGTTGATTTCCAAAAGGTATTAAAGGACATTTTTTCCGAAATTGATTTTTTGACATATTTATATTATCCTCATTGAGTTTTAACTAAATCTTAAATTTGATTGTATTTAATAAAATATTGGCTCTTCTGATCAACTGATTTTAATTAAAATGTTGCTGTAACATTTCGGGTGTATAGTAGTCTTAAATATGAAATTTTAGTTTAATTAATCTAAAATAAATATTTAAATAAACGATTTAATGCTTTATTTTTTCTCTAAGCCTTTTAAAACTTGATTTCGAAAAGGGAAATAAGTGGAAGGTTTGTGTTACGCGCACAAGTGTTAAAAAAAATTTAGATCAGGGGACTAAATGGAAAGAAATAATTTCTCAAGACATTTTCCATTTTTTTAACAAGCTGCTAACATGTTTCAAATAAATTTTCAGGTTTATTTATATTAATGAATAAATATAATTTTCCCTCACGGAGAAGTAAAATAAATATTACGAGTGGAGTTAAAACAAAAAATGTTTGAATGGGGCAAAGCTAAACAAACATTCGCTTTTAGGAAATAAAGAGAGAACAGAATACGGTTCTAAATTCAAAGCCTCTCAACAAATATCTCACGAATGTCTGGAAAATTTTAATTTTAAGATATGTGTAATCTCAGAAATCCGAGGTTTCTTTTTGTCGACTTCAAAAATTTAATCAGTAAACAAACCCCTTAGAATGGTTTCCCTCAACACAAAATTGTTTCTTATTCAAAATTATTAGTTATTTTCTACAATGGCAGTATTTTTAAAATAAAAAAAAATCAGGTGCGGGCAATACACGACTCGGTTGTTAAAATCTAAGAACTATAAAACAAAGTTAAACTTGAAAAAAATTTCAAGAACTATATTCTGCTTTGTTATAAACATATGTTTTAAATTAAATAATATTACAATTAATTGCATATACACATCTCTAAATATATAAAATGATAACGGGATTTTGGTTTCCGCTAACTTCTTCTAACCCACTGGACGGATTTTGATAAGGTTTTCATTATCACTTAGGGCATTGTTTCCTGAAGGTTTATAACTAAAAAACATTTCAATTTAGCTTTTCTTTAAACGGGAAAAATAAATTTTCAGTGACCAATTTATAAAAAAATTATTCCTGAAACATAAGTAGTAACATAGGCGTATAATATACCGTTGGAAAGCGCAAGAGTTTAGGGAAAGTTAATATGCAATAAAATAAGTCTGGCAATTTATTAGAAAGATGTTATAAGCGCATAAACTTATGATCAAATGTTATTTGTAATGTGGTGGATTAGGGAGGTTATGGCAATGATATAGGTTATCTACTTCCATAGAGTAGTCAAGATTATAGAAAAAAAATCTGGTGCGGGCAACACACGACTTTCACTTACCTCCATTTTTGAAATAAATGAAAGAATTTTCAAATACAGTTAGAGACAAAAATACGTGAAACTATTTAAGAATTAATGAAATTGAATTTCTATAGAAACATGTGTTTTGTTAAAAAATCTATTATATTATTATCTAAAATAATCTGTTAGTTTTAACTTCTTTTCTTCACACCCCTATTAACTTTTAAAATTTTGTGTATTAGATAATATTTTTTCTAAAATCTTACATTAAAAACGTACATGAATATTACTGCTCTTATGTTTTTTTTTTTTCAGTTTTCTCCTTTAGTTATTTTTTAAATTCGCACAACTTAATATATATATGTTTTTTATCAGTGTGACAAGAGTAATATAGTTATTTTTATAGAATCAACAAAATTAAAGGTACTTTAGAGAAAGAAAATATAGGCATCTAAGCCCTGTCAGACCATTTTAATCCAAATAAAAGCCTAAATGGTATTAAAACCCATTAAATTTTACATCGATATAGCGAGTTTAATCAAAATCGGAAGAAAATCGAAAAAAAGGTGCAAAATGCATTGTATAAAGTGGCTCTCCTGATAAGCTCATTTTGATGAAAAAGGTTTTGTAACGTCTCGGGCGTATATCTGTCTTAAATATGAAATTTCAGTTTCATAGGACTTACCGTTTCCGCCCGGGAGTTACCACATACACAGACCTTTTTGCGGGACTTGGTTTTTTGGACTCACGGGACCCTAAAATGTGTATTTCCGTTGAAAACTGGAATTCGAAAATTTTCAGGATCGCAATACTTTCCCTTACTATATATAGTAAGTGAAAGTAAAAATATCTACCAAATCGTACGTATGTTGGTAATATAAATGGAAAGTTGTTATAAACTAAAATTGTTAATAATTATTTCTACTTTTAGATCCTTTCCCAAAACAGTAGTTCAACTGTAAACTAAAAAGGGACTCACATGGAAACTAAATTAACTTTAATACATTAAAATGTATTCAGAAAAAGTTCTTATGAAATTTAAAATTGTAATAAACGGAATAAAATAGGAACCGTTTAATATAACAAACAAATAAATATTCCAATTTTTGATTTTTTGGCCGTTTTATGTTTCTAATTTCTGCAGATGATTAAATATAAGAATTAATATAGGTTATATACTTAATAAACATAATATTTTCTTGCTAAGTGCACTTTTCGTTACGATGAACTCATAATTTTTTAATGGAGTAATAAACTTTTAATTGGACAAACTGAAGTTTTTAAAACATAAATTACACCACATTTACATTGCATCGTGCGATGCAAGGGCGAGTCGCTAGTAATATAATAAAATAACAAATATACATATACAGATATATAATATAACATAGTAGTATATTAAAAAATTACAGAGATTTAATTAGTCAAAGAAAATTGTGAAAGTCGATTCTTGTTATGATGCTTACAAAACAAAAAAAAAGCCTGTACAATACAACCCATGAAGAGTTTTGGACTCAGTACATGTAGAGATTCCTACTGTTTCTAGGCCAAACGGCCGTGCAATGATGTGATTCGGCCAAGATCACACTCAGCCGTCAGGTTTTTCCCTTTTTTCGGGTACCCACTATATAGAGGGCTGGGTGTGCCCCAGAAGGGTTTCCTCATGCCCCAGGATCGCCCCCCGGCTGAAATATCAGAATAAATAATATTCCGCCACAGCCGGGATTCGAACCCAGGGCCCAGGAGCACAGTAGACAACGCCGCTCTCTACAAAACAAAATTGAATATTAAAATTAAGGGTCTCATCCTCCTTGGAGTTCAAAATTTACCGGGCTGTTTTTATTAAAACAATGAATAATTCACTTGATTTAAAAGTTAAATCAGCAAAAATTTCTAAAATAATGAAATGGTATATTAAATAGTAGAGATTAGGAATACATTTAATGAGTTTACATATTTTATAGCGGTTCAAAGGAAGGGGAATGAGGGTGGTAGAAGAAAGAAAGCTTTCCATCTCCTACCTAAGAAATGTTATGCGCTCCAGACACGACTTACACATTTAAAATCAATTTAAGAACTTTTAAATAAAGTCCAAAAACATTTAAAGAATTACATTGTAGTTTCGATGGCAACACACGACTTTCACTAACCTCGACTGTTAAAATCAGTTTAAAAATTATTAAATATAATTCAATTTGAAAAATATTCTAATTTGATGTTAATAAAACGTGGATTCATTTTCGTTGTAAACATATGATTTAGATTAACTCATATAACTACATTAAATTGTTAATCAGTAATAAGTTTATTCCCTATTCGTCACTTAATATTGCCTTTTACAACTTTGTGAATCAGATAATTTTTTCTCTAAAATCTTTCTCTTTCAGACGGTATATTATACTCGTACGTCTATGTTAATGTTCTTAATATAAATATATATATATATATATATATATATATATATATATATATATATATATATATATTTGTTTGTTTATTTATTTAACGTCACGTTATGCTACTGTGGCTAATCGGAGGATGCTACAGTGGGAGTCCTAAATTTTGCCTATCCTGGTTTTATTAGGATAGGGATCTTTAACGAGTACCTGACATCGCACAGGCTCGGGACCACCTTTTAACGTCCCCTCCAAAGGACGGCGTAACTAAGGATTTTTTACTCCCATTAAAAAATCCTAGCTGCGGGATCGAAACCGTGACCTTTAGCATGGGAGGCTGTTACGCTAGCCACCCAGCTACAAGTGATCCCGTAAAAATAATATTAAAAAATGTTTTTCTCTTTTATCCTTTCCTGGGTCGTCAAATTCGTCCAACTTGTATATTTAACCGTTTTTTCGTCAATGTCATTATGATGATATGGTTAATCTTTTCGTATGTTCAAAATTTAAGGTAGTTTAGAGAAAGAAAATTTAAAATATTGGCATTTAAGCTTTGTTAGACTATTTCAATCCGAATAAAACCTACATGATATCAAAGCCCACTAAATTTTACATCAATATAGGTAGTTTAATGAAAATCGTTAGAGCTGTTTTTGAGAAAATCATAAAAAAGTGAAAAATGCATGGTATAAAGTGACTTTTGTTTCTTCAATTTTGATGCAATAGTTGCTTCAACATCTCGGGCGTATAGTTGTCATAAATATGAAATTTCATTATTGTACGTCTATTAGTTTTCACGCTGGACATGGTTATTTGGACTTAGGGGATCCTAAAACGTGAATTTCCGTTGAAAATTGGAATTAAACAATTTTCACGTTCGCAATACTTTCCCTTACTATATATTTCAAATATAGGTAAGTGCAAGTTATAAAACATAAATATCAAATACCTACTAAAACACACACTACAAAAAATTAATAATGGAACTGTGGTCCTACATATATGTTATATATGGAAGTGAGATTAAAGTTAAGAGCAGTCGGTACTTTACAGTCTGGCTTTGAGCCTTTGCGGTATTCTGACCACGTTCCCTGGTACCCAATAAAAACTCTTCTACCCTCAGGGTAAACAGAAACTTCTAACAAATACTCTTTTAGAAATAAATTATAAGCACCTCACACCAGGCAAAATTAATTATACATACACCTCACAAAAAAAAAAAAAAAAAAAAAAAAAATCTCTAACCTTCACAAAGACAATGTTTAACAAAAGAAGATACACTATAAAAAAAAATCTGGTGCGGGAAACGCACGGCTTTCACTTACCAATTTGAAAATTTTCTCAGTTGATTTTAATAAACTTGTATTCATCTTCGTTGGAAACATGTGATTTAGATTAAATAATTTAACTACATTAAATTGTTAATCAGTAATAAGTTTATTCTCACTTCGTCACTTTATACTACTTTTTACATCTTTGTGTATCAGATAATATTTTTCTAAAATCTTTCTCTTTCCAACGGTATATTATACGTCAATATTACTGTTCTTAATATAAAAAACAAAACAAAAATTACATAAAAAAAACAGTTTTTCTCTCTTATCCTTTAGTTGGTCATCAAATTCGCCCAACTTGTATATTTATCGCCGACCTTCATCGATGTTATTAAGATAATATGGTTAATATTTTGGAATCTACAAAATCAAACGTACTTTAGAAGAAGGAAATTTAAAATATTGGAATTTAAACCCTGTCAAACTATTTCAATCAGAATGAAACCTACATGACATTACATCGATTTAAGCCACTTTAATCAAAATCGTAAAAAGGTGCAAAATGCATGGTATAAAGTGGCTCTCCTGGTTAGCTGATTTTGATGAAATAGTTTCTGTAACATCTCGGACGTATAGTTGCCTTAAATATGAAATATCAGTTTCATAGGACTTTTCGTTTACGCGCAGGAGTTACTACACACACACAGACCTTTTTTCGGGACTTGGTCATTTGGACTCAGGGGGCCCTAATACGTGTATATCCGTAGAAAACTGGAATTAGAAAATTTGTACGATCGCAATACTTTCTCTTACTATATGTTTGATATATAGGTAAGTGAATGTAAAATGACCTTTAATCAAATTTAGAATAGAAGAATAATTTTTAAAAATTTAATTTTGCCAGGGGCTTTCTCTTTAAACTAATTTATGAAGTTCCTCATCAAAACCTGGCTATTACCATAGCCCAAACCCTTTCCTGGAAACCCCACATCGCTCAAATTTCCAGGCGAGCTATAAGTACTTTCATCGCTCCCGTCATCTCCTCCCACTTCCCACCCGTAGGATGCTGGTTTCCTCGTTTTTTTTTCCCCACTTAAATTATTGCTGTTTGGTATATGGAGGCCTCTTGACTGTACTTGATGACAGACTCAAGCGAATTATGAATATGTTTATAAGATTTATCTTCGGTACCTTCAGATCACCAGTAACCCACTTATACAGTGAATTGAAGTGGTTCCTACCTTCCATACGTAAACAATATTTCCTCGGAACATATCTCTACCAAGTGATTAACTCTCTGCATCCTCCATACATTCACAGTATCCTACAATTCAAATCCTCAATTCATTTACTTGAAACTGACCTTTACATTCCTACCCATAGAACTGAATCTTTTGATAATTCCTTTTATATCATATTCGCCATGCTTCTTCCCTTCTCTTATTCAAATTCCATCTTTTCCAACACCTTCTAGCATCCCAAAGGAGGCACACTAAAAGTAAAATTGTAAATCCACTATTCTACTTTCAACGTAAGACAAAATTATTTATTTTACCAAAATCCTAGAGTTATGGGACAATTCATTCATTTTATTTATTTGAAAATTTTTCAGTTCTATCATTTTATAAGATAAATTTTTCGTGTGTTTATATTCCATATATTTATATAAATAGGTTTTTTATTTTTGTACAAATTTGTGAATAAAAATTCATTTTTTTAGTCTCTCGGCCAGACATGAATATTTAAGTGTATATTTATTGTACGAAATTGTTATTCTTAAGGACATAGTACCAGAATAAAGTTATTATTATTATTTTTATTAAAGTAAAAGCACTGCTCATAATTTGGTCGTTAAAGGTTCTTAAATAAAGCTTTTTGCTTTAATCATACGTGTTTTGTCAATAAGAAACCTGTATCCCCACGATCCAGGGATACCAACGGCCGTGCAAAGAAGGGATTAGGTCGAGATCATTTTATGAATATTCGGAGTCGTTATGGGTAGTTGGGGTAAGGTGAGGTGCTCATTTACCAGTTGAACTCACCACAAGCTCCCAGATTGATTTTCCAAAGTAAACCCAGGATGGTGTTTCATGGTCAGACGAAATAACAGTATAAATAATTATTTATTATGCAATTGTCGGGTTCGAACATTTTGCGCTCTCTACTGAAACAACCTAGAACGAATTTAATTCCTAAAAAAAAACACTACATTTTTGTTTTGATTTTTTTATAACATTTTTATGAAACCTATTACATATTTCAATAGCTGACAATTTATTATTCTGAAAATTTCCTAATTTTTCAGGTTAGAAAATAAATGGAAAGGAAAAACGGTTTAGAAGCTGTATTGCTTCGATTAAAAAAAAAATTAAAAAAAAGAAATCAAAAGTTCATTTTTGAAAAATACCGTAAAATAGGGTGAATAGGAACAGTATGGGGTCTTGAGCAATATAAAAAATCTGGTGCGGGCAACACACGACTTTCACTTACCTCCATTTTTAAAATCAATTAAAGAATTTTCAAATACAGTTCAAGATAAAAATACGTGAAGTTATTAAGGAATTAATCAAATTAAATTTCTATAGAAACATGTGTTTCATTAAAAAAATCGATTATATTATTATCTAAAATAATCAGTTAGTTTTATGTTCATTTCATCACTCTCTATTAACTTTTAAAAGCTAGTGTATGAGATGATATTTTTTCTAAAATCTTTAGCTTTCCAACGGTATATCATACATGTATATTACTGCTCTTATGTTCAAAAACGAAAAATTGCATTAAAAAAATATGTTTTCTGTTTTCTCCTTTAGTTGGGTATCGATTTTATTCAATTTATATATTTACCTGTTTTTCATCAGCGTTAACAATATAATATAGTTATTTTTATTGAATCTACAAAATTAAAGGTACTTTAGAGGAAGAAAATTTAAAATATCGGCATTTAAGCCCTGTCAGACCATTTTTATCCAAATAAAACCTACATGATATTAAAGCCCATTAAATTTTACATCGATATAGCGAGTTTAATCAAAATCGTCGGAATCGTTTTCGAGAAAATCGAAAAAAGGTGCAAAATGCACGGTATAAAGTGCCTCTTCTGGTAAGATCATTTTGATGAATAAAGTTTTGTCACGTCTCGGGGGTATAGTTGTCTTAAATATGAAATTTCAGTTTCATAGGACTTACCGTTTCCGCCCGGGAGTTACCACACACAGACCTTTTTGCGGGACTTGGTTATTTGGACTCAGGGGACCCTAAAACGTGTATTTCCGTTGAAAACTGGAATTCGAAAATTTTCACGATCGCAATACTTCCCCTTACTATATATAATAAGTGAAAGTAAAAATTTATTTTTTGTCTAAAATTATTGAACAATACATCAAATCTTAGGTCCACATCCCCTCTATATATACATATTACTGTTTCCATTCACCCTGCAGTAGGGGTGAATAGGAACGACATTGAAAATGTTATTTTGTTCCCATTTGCAATATGTGGGGTGAATGAGAACAGTTTAAAATGTTTATTAAATTACTTTTTCTAAATGAAATATTTTAAAAATAGAAATTAGGACACTTTATTCACTTATATCCTAGAAATTTTGTCTCTAATATTCGAAAAACGTTCCAAAGAAATGTCAGTATATAATGTATGTACTAAGATCATCATAAACGAAACAGACCCTAAGAATCTGGCAGATTTAGAAGATCCGATTCGCTCTTTCAACTTCAATGTAAGTTCTCTAGGGCTAAAATAAGCTTCCTCTTGAGTTGGGAAAACCTATAACTTAGCTTGATTCTTTTATAAAACAAACCGACGTATCCTCCATCACCAGGTTTTAAAACCTTACAAACATAAAGTCGAAAATTCTCAGGGTTTTTCCAAATACCTTAAGTAAAAAGTCGACAACTGAAATGTCATAATTTGTGGGTAATGATTTAAAACCAGGTTCATCTTCAGATGTGCATGACAACACCAACCCAGCATCACTGTCTTGCAAAGAATATTCATCTGATGTGTCTTCTGACAGAAAACAGCTGTGTTCCCAATCACCTCACAATCAAGAACATGTGGATGCCATAACCTAATTAATCTGTTACTAAGAAATTGTTGCAAATAATAAATAGAGAAAGAAGAAAACTTGAATATTTGTTAACAGATACAACAGTTTCATACTTACATGTAAAGTTTGTGGGAGAGAAAAATTTTATAGAAATTTATTAGAAATTGTTTACGCCACTTACTTCATTTATCCTCATTTTTTATCATGCATTCTAAATTCCTCAAAAACTTTATTCAATCACTATTTATATTTCTTATCAAGTGTTTATGATTATTTCTATCAAAAAGAAAAAACATATGTTCTGTACAGTCGGAACGGAGTGCGTTTAAAAGTGTGTGTACATTACCTTATTCTGTTGGTTATTATCTCACCAATTTTACCTTTATCTTTTATATTGTACCAGATATACCTTATTATACAAATTACCAAGTACTCACTTATTTCTTTATTCATTCACCAATTTATCAGTTCTGCATAACATAAATTAATATCAACAAGCAAATCCTTGAATCAGCTTAGCTACCAGGCACAGCGTAAGGAAATCCGTAGGACGACCCCGCTGGCCCCAACATTGTTGGGATGGTATTTTTCACAGGTTGAACTGATAAGTCCAAAGTACTACCAACAAAGCCAAATCTTATAATCGAATCATTTACAAAATGGCCAACAAATAACAACAAAATGAATTCCTATACGGTAAAGTGAGTAGCTTCCACGCAATTTTGACATAATATTGAAGTTTTGTTCCCTTTCACCCCACTGTTCCTATTCACCCTATTTTAAGGTATTTAAGGAATATAAGACATGAAAATCTCGTTTTTATAAATATGATTTCAGCTGTTATACCTAAACGCTAGAGTGAAATAGCTTCAACGCATATTTTTATGACACTATACTTTACTGCTCAGCATTCTATTAATTATTGTCTTTACAATATAAATAGAGACGTACTGAGCTATATGAATAATCGCTGTGATAAATTTCAGTATAATAAATTATGTGTTTTTTGCAAAGAAGAGATTAAAGGCGAAGGACAGATTAAACCCCTTGTTAGCGAGAGGTTGGGCAAAAAATAGCCGACTAACAAGCTTTCTGCTAATGGCTCTGTATTCTTTGTTTTGTCACTTAGTCAGATTTTCAAGTCGACAGTCATTATCCAAGTTAATAAGGTAGATTACATTCAAGTTCAAGAACGAATATTCCTATCTACATTTAAAGGTCATAACAATTTGTAAAATAAGACATTAAAATAATTATATTTTGTAAAAACATGATCGGGAAACTACATAAATAACGCCTATACGTTAGCGAAAAACTTCCTTCGGACATGAAACATTACATCGGAATTACCATTGGCATATAAATGGTCGCCAACACTTAAAAATGAATACAAATATTCAAAACTGCAACTTTTTAAAAATATATCCATTGAAATTTACAACTCTAATATATGGAGTGATGTGGTCTAGTGGATAGTGCACTACTCTACTGTTCTCCGCGTCTCGGTTTAGAATCCCGGCTGAGGCAGACTTATTTATTCTGTAACTTCAGTCGTGGGGCGATCCTGGAGTATGGAGACCCTCCTGGGTTTCAACCCGTCAAAATAAGTGGGTACCCAACATTAGAGAAAAAACCTGGCACCCGAGCGAGATTTAGGCCTTTATTTTTAACTTAACATTTTATTCACCCCTGCAAAAATATTACAATAAGCAAAAGTGCTAAAATCTTGGGAAACATGGCGCGGCAGCAGAACTATATTTTTAGGTGGGGAGGTCCCTCATCCAACTCCTTTTCAGCCTACACCGAGTTATGGATGGTATGTCAGTGGTAGCCATGTTTTGCACAAGTTGGTTTCTGTGTCCATTTAGTTTGTCGTAAAATCGTTTGTAAGTCGATCGAATACGGTTTGTTGTAGTTGAAAGTCAGTATCAGGGGTATCGTTTGAAATATATGGTGGTAAGTTCGTTGCCAGTCTTAGAAAATGCCCCAGAAATGTATTGTTTTTTTCAATTGCAGTGGAAATAAAGTCGGTTACTCTGTGTAGCTGTTGTGTTGTGGAGTGAAAAGAGCGAAATCTTAATTGATGGTATGGTAATATGTCGTGGTAATTTGTCAGTATGTTAATAATGCGTCCGAAAATCTTTAGAGCATACTGGAATAAAGCTAATAGGTCTTTAGGAATCAGGTCTGTGTTTGTCTTTATTAGGTTTATGTATCATTGAAATCGTACGATAGAATATTTCTATTGGATGGGGATTTAGCTCACCCTGAGTATAGCATTGCATAATGTAGAAAGAAAGAATAAAGCTTTTCTGGAGATTTTTCGAAGCACCTCAGCAGTGATAAGGTTATAAGCAGGAGTTTTTCTTTTCGGCATTTCCATAATCTGTCTAGATACCTCGGAAGGAGTAAAGGATATTGGTGGAAAATACATAGAAAGAGGAGAGTCTAAGAATATCTGTACATTATTTTCGTGTTGAAAGTCTGTTGTCTATATGAGGTTGAAAAACCGTTGAAAGTTGGTCAGATTTCTCTATGTCCGACATAGCCCAGGAGCCATCGTTTTTTCTTAATAGGGCAGACACTTCACGATGCTTTTGGAGGCGATTAGTATGTCGCCAAAGGCTGTTGTCATCCGCTAAAAGTTTTCGAAATAGACGTCAAAGTTAGTTTGTTTAAATTGATTAAATGATTTGGCCTAATCATCTCCTTGCACGATCGTTGGACGAGAAACAGAATGAATCTTCTATTTGTACTGAATCCGATACCCTTCATGGATTATAGAGGTATAGGTTGTAACTGCGAGTAAAAATATAAAAGCATGATTCATCGTAAGAGAAGCTTCCCATTGGTATCACTCTAAAAATATTATTAACAACGAGGTCTCGGGGCCATATTTTTTGCTTTCACTTACTATATATAGTAAGGGGAAGTATTGCGATCGTGAAAATATTCGAATTACAGTTTTCAACGGAAATACACGTTCTAGGGTCTCCTGAGTCCAAATAACCAAGTCCCACAAAAAGGTCTGTGTGAGTGTGTGTGTGTGTGTGTGTGTGGTAACTCCCGGGAGAAAACGGTAAGTCTTATGAAACTGAAATTTCATATTTAAGACAACTATACGCCCGAGACGTGACAAAACTTTTTTCATCAAAATGAGCTCACCAGAAGAGGCACTTTACACCATGCATTTTGCACCTTTTTTCGATTTTCTCGAAACGGTACCGACGATTTTGATTAAACTCGCTATATCGATGTAAAATTTAATGGGCTTTAATATCATGTAGGTTTTATTCTGATTAAAATGGTCTGACAGGGCTTAAATGCCGATATTTTAATTTTGTAGATTCAATAAAAATAACTATATTATCTTGTTAACGCTGATGAAAAACAGGTAAATATATAAATTGAATAAATACGATACCCAACTAAAAGAAAAAACAGAAAAAATATTTTTTTAATGCAATTTTTCATTTTTGAACATAAGAGCAGTAATATACATGTATGATATACCGTTGGAAAGCTAAAGATTTTAGAAAAAATATTATCTCATACACAAGCTTTTAAAAGTTAATAGAGAGTGATAAAATGAACATAAAACTAACTGATTATTTAAGATAATAATATAATAGATTTTTTTTTTTTTAGACGCCTTGGAGAATTTTCAGATATCAAAGAGGAAGAAACGATTAAAACTAGTAGGTTGAAAATAATAGGTTTGGGAATGGAGTTTGTCATAAAAAAATGGTATCTGGTTCGGGCCAAATCAGAAATATAAGGAACATCAAAGTCTTTATGGATTAGTTTATTAGTTACAAAGTAAGGAGCATTGAGGATTATTTGAAGGTTTTTGGATTGTAGAGAAACGGGGAGAATTCGATGGTTAAGTAGAGTCCCGAAGATCTACTCCGTGAGTCCATATCGGCCTTATTAGAGTCACGTCGATGAGCCTTATGTAGTTAATTGGAAGAATAAAACGTTTGTCTAGTAAGTTAAAAGTAGCCGAAAATGTCGGTTCCGGTCTTGTATGAAGAAAATTGAAACTAAAATGAAAATAAGTACGCCTCACAGATTTACGATATAGAAAAACAAATTGAAAACAATTCTAAACTTTTAATATGGATCATTTAAAATCAGGCCGAACTATGTGGATGGGGAGGATGAATGAAAAGGCGTAATTTAGAGAATTGATAATTTTGAAAGTATTTTATTTTTAGTTTATTCAAAAGTTAGTTTCTTAATTGTTTGTTTGTTATTTTCAATAATGAACGTTCATCTTGAACTTTGAGGTTTAACCTTTTAATACACTTAGAATTCAAACAGGGCAGTCGAAGATGATCCTAACACTTCGATGTTAATATCAGCCAATTAGTTTCAAAATGATAGTGGTTCAAATTGCCGATTACTTAGTTAGTTTTGAAGATAAACAACAAATTTAATGTTTTTTACAATCAGGAGAGGTATTTTATTTTTTGTAAGCACATAATTTGGTTGTTTTTGAATTAGAAAAAATATATAAAGTTTTCTGAGAACAGGACAACAAGAATTATTAAAAGAAGAAGCAAACAAATGTAATACCCTCACTACACAGTTATTGAATAATGGAAAATGTGATCAGAACAGCGAGAGTTAATAAAAAAAAAAAAAAAACTCAAATGGTAGAAGACAACAGATGCTACACGCCCACAGCTCGCTTGCTTATCCGAATTGAAACAGAAAACACAATATCTTTATTAAAAAAAGAATACACACAGATAATTAACAGAAGTCGAAGTCGTGAAAAAGTAACAAGGAACAAAGTCCTTTAAAAATTATTTTGGTTTATTATTTCCAATAATTTACCATTGCGATCAACAAGTAAAAAATTAAACCCCTCCCTCACAAAATTTAAGGTTACACGTTTCAAGATAATTAAATCAAAATATCGAATAAAAAAAATCCTTCTCCCTGACTTAATAAGATGAATTTAAGAACTTTAGCATAAAGTTAGAGATGAAAAAAGAATTATGTTGAGTTTCGACAAAAAATGTGATTTATTAAATCTCTGATGGCGAAAGGGTATGCCTTTTTTTTTCTGAAAATTCGTTTATGTTTATAATCTTAATGTTTTACTCGTACAAGGTAGAGTAGCTTACTCATAAACTCAAAGAAAAATACTTGAAACATATTGCCAACTTTTAGACATAAAAGAATGACACGGCATATTGTGTAAAACTCTCTATCTAAAAAAGTGACCTAAACCATTTTTACTATCTGAGCACAGAAATAATTTATTACAATATTATAAATGAAAACCACTTTACATTATCTTTTACAACATTGTGTATAAGATAATATTTTTCTAAAATCTTTAGCTTTTCAAAAGTATATTCTGTTCTTATGTTAAAAAAACAAAAATTACCTATATTTGTTTTATCTCGCTCTTTTCTACTTTAATTAGATATCGAATCCGTTCACTTATATATTTTTCCGTTGTTTATCAATCATAACAAAATAATATGTATACTTTTATAGAACATACGAAATTAAAGGTGCTTTAGACGAAGAATATTTAAAATATCGGTATTCAAGTCATATCGATGTATTTCAATCAGAATGAAACCTACATCATATTAAAGTTTATTCAATTTTACACCGATTAATTTTGCCCATTGGCAGTACTCCAACAGATCATCACCTACTTCTATTTTACATTTAAAATAGAAGGTTTCGTGCCATCTTCTTTTCAGACGCCTCGGATTGTCAAGAATGGAAGAGGAAGCTAGGATTAAAACTAGTGGGATTGGAGTTTGTCATGGAAGAAATGATACCTGGTTCGGACCAAATCAGCAACATATGGAACATTAAGGTCTTTATGGATGAGTTGGTTGGTAACAAAGTATTTTTTTTTCCATGAATGGCATTTGCATACACCATACAGCCAGTAACAAAGTAAGGAATGTTAAGGATTTTTCGATTGTAAAGATTGGATACGGAAAGAATTTGATAGTTTAGTAGAGCCCTAAAGCTCAACTCCGTAAGTCCAGATATGCCTTATGATATAGGTGATATAGATGAATGTAAAATTTAATATGATGTTTCATTCTGATTGAAATAGTCTGACGGGGCTTAAATACCGATATATTTAATTTATCTCATCCAAGGTTCCTTTAATTAGAACTAAACTGAATTAATTAAACATATGACGTTGAATAATAAACATTTTGATAAAAAAGTTTCGGTTACATCTGGGGTGCGTAGTTGTCTTAAATATTAAATTTTAGTTTTGTGTGACTCTACGTTTTTGAGCTGGACTAACCATACACACAGAGAGACTTTTTTGCGGGACTTGGTTATTTAGACATAGGGGGACCCTAAAAGTGTATGATTTTCACTGACACTTTCCCTTACTATATATTTCATATATACGTAGTGGAAGTAGAAATATTGCTGTAAGCTATCAGTTTAAATAGTCTATTCATACCAAGGTTTCTCAGCTTATAAGAGACACAAGGACAGTATTCACGTTATAGAACTGAATTGGAATTATCTCCTGCGTCGATTCCAACTCGTAGCCTCGCTGATTAATAATCCCAATCCTTAAGAACGAAATTTGTGACTCCTAATACGAGAGTTCTTTTTAAAGGCCTACATCTCGAGATGCAGCCAAGACTGGGCCCTGGTAAAATCGATTTGGAAATTGTGGTTTGGCTCTGTTCCAGGAAAATGCCGCTAAGCCGAAGAGCCGTCCGTTGAAGGTAACATGGGTACCGTCCAATCTCCGATGTCCTCCAGGCCTTTGGGATAGTAGTCCTCTGGAGCCTATCAGAGATCTATTACATCTCTGGTTTACTCCTGGAGTCTCATAGTATCTTTATCTCATAGTTTCAATCAGAATGAAACCTACATCGTATTAAAGAACATTAAATTTTACATCGATATAGTAAGTTTAATCAAAATCGTCGGAACCGTTTTTGAGAAAATCGTAAAAAGGTGCAAAATGCATAGTATAAAGTAGGTGTTCTGGTAAGCCAATTTTGAAGAAAAATTTGTTATAATATCTCGTTCATATATTGGGTTGTTTCAAATGAAATGTCCGTTTTTATAGTTTCTGAAATACATAAAGGATTTTGCAGGTCTCTGTTGTTTTCTTCCGAATGCTCACAGATTTAAAGTAAACAGTTACTAATCCTCTACCTTTAAATTATAAACATTAGCTTCCCAATCAATTACCCACTTTTTAGTATACCTCCAAATATGAACATGGAAACACGCGATTTTCTAGTAATATTTTTGTACGAGTTCAAACTCGGCCATTCAGCAGCTGAGGCCGCTAGAAATATTTGCAAGGCGTTTGTGGAAGGGAGAGTTAATGAAAGGACCATTCGCCGTTGGTTTGCTAAGTTTTCAGTTGAGAATACAGACTTGGAAAACTTGCCCCGAGGAAGGCCTCTGTCCGTAATAGACAACGATGTCCTCAAACATGCTGTATCCATACTTGTTAAAACAATATTATTCACTATCTTCCTCATAAGTTTATTGTTACATGGAAAACAATCAAGATACAACTTTTCGGGGGCCTATCCCGTTTTCAGGACTCACCACAATACAATAACAAATTATCATTTACCAAAAATCTTCACAATACGATAAACTTATAAAAATTCTGGCAGTCATGGGGAATGCCTGTAGAAGTGAAAAATCTTTTAAATTCTCGATTTGAGCTGGAATTTCGTTGGAAAGAAGAGTACGTTCGTTAAAATAGATTACGTTGAGAATGCATGCTTTTTAAATTATTTTTTCATTTAATTTGTAAAACATCATCATCTTCTAGAGATACATAATAATAATAATAAATAACAAAATAAATTTAAATATGCCATCTTGAATTATGCCATCGTAATCTGAATGTGACTGATGAATGTTAAAGTTGGAGGTAAACATAGCAGATTATTTTTATGGGCCTGCTATTGGTATCAAGGAAATTTAGATATATAGGAATAAGCTTTATAGTTGTTTTCAGAGAGATAACCTTAGTTTTTCTTACAAGTAAACAAAATCTGGCCCGGGCAACACAAGACTTTTACTTACCTCAGTTTTTAAAATCTATTAGAGGATTTTCAAATACAGTTTGAGATAAAAATGAGCGAAACTATTAAACAATTAATTAAATTGAATTATAGCATAAACATGTGTTTTATTAAAAAATCTATTATATTAATAGCTGTGCGATCTTGATAATATTAATATTTCAGGTCATGCTTTTGAACACGTAGAGAAATTCAAGTATTTAGGTTCAATGATAACAAGAAAAAATGAAATCCAGGAAGGAATAAAGTCCCGGTTAAAGGTGGGAAATGCGTGTTATTATTCAGTTGCTTAATTACTTAGCTCGCGGCTTCTGTCTAAAAACTTAAAGGTTAGAATTTATAAAACTATTATTCTTCCAACGGTTCTTTACGGATGCGAAACGTGGCCGCTTACTTCGAAGGATGAACAACGGCTTAAGATTTTCGAGAATAAGGTACTGCGTAAAATATTTGGTCCGAAGAGATATGAGGCCACTGGGGAGTTTAGAAGGTTGCACAACGCGGAATTGCGGAGTTTGTACCCTGTGAATATAATTGAGTTGATAGCATCGCGGAGACTCAAATGGTCTCAATGGTCAAATCAAAAAGTTGTTGGGCTTAGTGAGGAACGGATTCCGAGAAAGTTGGTATTCGCTAAACCGACTGGTAGGCGCCCGAAAGGTAGGCCAAAGCGTCGATGGGAGGATTGCATTAAGGCTGATCTCGGGGGCTTGGGCTTGACCGGTGAACATTGGACGAGTCTGTGCAGGCGAAGTTTGGTGGTATCGGCATCGAACCTTCGGGTTCGGTAAGCCTATTATTATTATTATTATTACTAGCTGTAACCCACGGCTTTGCTCGCGAATATTTCATTTTGTCTTTATTTAAATTTGCATAAATGCGTTTATGAGTGATGACTATAAAACGCATATGATGGAGCTGCTGTTTGGGGATGTGGTAACAAAGAAACTACTAATAAAAACACTTCCTTTAATTTTTTCTTACTGCTGTGTTTTCTTGGTGACTGCACCCTCAATCAACTTCCTTACCATATAGTCAAATGGGTCAACAACTACTCCATAATTATAAGATGTATACATTTTCAAGAAATATAAATATTATATTTTTTACAATTATAGTTATCAAAGTTGTTTTCAAGTGAAAATATTCCCACTCGTTGGATTATTGTATATCAATCACATTTATGTTATAAACGTGACAATAGGGGTACTCACTACGTTTGCTATAACATGCTATTTGTGCTAAACCCATCAATTTTATACAGGAAATAACTATAGAAACTCGACGGGTTTAGCAAAATAACACAAATAGCATGCTATAGCAAACGTAGTGAGTACCCCTTATACCACGATTACGTTACAGCTAAAATGGCAACTTATTAGACTAAAGTTAGAATTTCGGTTGATGAAGAAAGTGATTTAAAAACAACTTTACCTATTACTATAATTAATCTAATACAACTATAAATATCTTGTTTCTAATATCGAGACAAATTGAAAAAAATAGAACACAAACTACACTTCTTTATCTTTGTTTGCAGTTTGGTGAGTTCAATTTGATAAATAAAATAATTTAAATTAAAATTACTACAAATTACGAAAGATGTTAATAGTGACTATGTTGAATGAGGTTATATAAAATAAATACAGGTGAATAGCAATGAATTATTCTGTTTATGATAAATAAAAGATAAATAATAATCTTATGTCACATATCAATTTTATTTACTGAATGTTACAATAACATACTAGTACCAAGTAGCCACATGCAAATTATTCAATAACATCGTTTTATCTTTTAAACATAACCTTTGTATATCATCATAACTCATTTGCAACTCATAACTCTTTGAAAGTCATTCAAATGAGTACTTATAATTTTTCCGGAAACGTATTCTACTATAAAGGAAAACTATAATGTGAATGAATATTTTTATAATAAGAACGCATAGAAACAATCAACACACACTTATATTGGAATTAGTAATCACATATGTGAAGATATGGGAAGGTTACCATGTTTAACCAGTGTTGCCACAGTTAAACAAATTTTGTTTCACATTTTTAAAAAAATATATTTTTCAACCATTTAGAATAGTAATAAACTATCCTATCATTTAAGTTGGACCAAATATTAAATAAATAACCGATATTTACGAAGTTTGATAAAAGACGGTTCAGTAATTTCAGAATTTATCCCGAACAAACATTGTGACACGAGATTTTTATATGTATAGATTACCTAAAATAATCAGTTAGTTTTATCGGATTTTCATCACTCTCTATTAACCTTTACAAGCTTGTGCATTAGATAATATTTTTTTCTAAAATCTTTAGCTTTCCAACGGTATATTATACGCATATATTATATTATTTTTAAAAAACACAAACATTTCATTAAATAATATTTTTGCTCTTTTTTCGTTTAGTTAGTTATCACATTCGTTCAACTTGTATATTTAGTCGTCTTATTTAAATCCTAACAAGATGATATGGTTAATTTTTTAAAGTATACAAAATTAATGGTACGTTATAAAACCTACATGATATTAAAGCCTATCGAACTTTACATCGATATAGAGAGTTTAATCGAAATCGTTAGAGCCGTTTTTTAAAAATTCGTAAGGTGTTAAATGCATCGTATAAAGTAGCTCTTCTGGTTATCTGATTCTGATGAGAAAGTTGCTTTAACATCTCTGGCACACAGTTGTCTTCAATATAAATTTAAGTATTGTACAATTTTTTGTTTTCGCGCGAGATTTACGACTCCAATGAAATATCCAAGTATCAAAAAGTTGGAGGGATCACTTGTAGCATAACAGCCTCCTATGCCAAAGGTCACGGGTTCAAACGCGCAGATTCAAACGTATTATTTTATTTTTTTCTCTTTTACTTTCACTTACCTATATATATATAGAATATACAGTAAGGGAAAGTATTGCGTTCGTGAAAATTTCCGAATTCCAGTTTTCAACCGCAATACACTTTTTAGGGGCCTCTGATTCCAAATGACCAAGTCCCGCAAAAAAGTCTGTGTGTCTCTTCGAATTATAGATTGTAAAACTTTTGATTCGGAGTGTTGTGTCTGAAAAAAATGTGTCACCCAAAACGCAAAAAATCGCAAAAATTCTTCGTAGTATTTAAAGATTAAAAAGAGGGGTCACCCATAGCGTAGTTGCTAGCATAACAACTTACTATGCCAAAGGTCGCGGGTTCAAACCTGGAGTGGCCCTAGGATTTTTTAATGGGAGTAAAAAATCCTTAGTTATGCCGTCCTTCGGAGGGGACGTTAAAAGGTGGTCCCGAGCCTGTGCGATGTCAGGTACTCGTTAAAGATCCCTATCCTAATAAAACCTGGAGAGGCAAAATTTAGGACTCCCACTGTAGCATCGTCCGATTAGCCATAGTTGCATAAAGTTACGTTAAATAAATTAATAAACAAAATCAAAAAGTTGGAGGTTTACCAATCCAAGATAACCTTCTTTTTTTTTAATTCGAAAAAAATATTCGAGACACCATTCTGTGGAAAAATTATTTTTAAATTCCCTAACTTATATTTTTCCCTTATAATCTGTTGAGCTGTTCAGGAGAAAACATTTTGTTTTTGTTTTTTCTTTCCCTCTCTTTAACTTCCCATAGGTGTGAATCAATGGTATAAATTTGGTTTTGATAAAAGGGGCAGATATCACATACTTATTCCGCTAGCCCTTTTGATTTATGTTCGAAACTATAGTTGGAATTAGTTGAAAACAACTGTCCAGAACATGGAAGGGTAGGACAATGAAGCAGAAATGACTATAAAACGCTAATTAATTAATTATCAAATATAATCTGGAATTGAGCCGTTAATTAAATGAGGCAATTAAGGAACTTTGGTACTAAAATTTCAGCTGCTCTCGACTCTAAGGGATAAGCTGAATAGAAGTAGAAGCAGAAAGTTCTGCCCTCCCATGTTGGGCTTGTTCCAAGCTCAATGGGAAACCTGAGCATGCCTAATTGCCTGTCAGTATTAACAATCTCACAATTTTTTAAACTTAATAATTATTATGGCTCTAAATTCTAGTTCTCTATCTTCACAAATAACAACTGAGAAAAAAAAGTCATGTAAGAGTCATTATATTAAAAGAGGAATCGAGGAGAAACCTCGCTTCAAAAAAGTTTCTGGTACTATATCTATGTTTTATTTATAAATTATTTTAAAACATTTGATTCTTCTTGTCAATTTTTTTAATTTATTTTAACAACTCTTACATTGTATAATCAACCTATCCAAATCTTTAGCTATCCAAGAGTATGTATTATACATCTACATTACTATTGTTGTGTTTGAAAACATACAAAATGCATACAAAAATATTTGTTCAGTTTTCTCCTTTAGTTGTCTATCGAATTCGCACAACGTGAAATGAAAAGAATTTTTAAACAAATTTAGAAACGAAAATATCTTTTTAAAGAATTATTTACATTGGAGTTTTGTAGAAAGATGTGTTTTATTAAATAATATGTTATAATATTATCTACGAAATTCAGTAAGTTTTTTTTTCATCAATCTGTGTTAGAACTACTTGGAGCATCAGGCGATGACAGCGCCATCCTGCTGCCAAGCTGGGAAACAATTACATTCAAAAAATATTTTTTCAGTTTTCTCCTTTAGTTGAATATCGAATTCGTTCAACCTATATATTTACCTGTTTTTTTATAAGATAATATAGTTATTTTGATAGAATCTATAGAATTAAAGGTACTTTAGATAAAGGAAATTTAAAATATTGGCTTTTAAGCCCTGTCATACTATTTCAATCAGAATGAAACCTACATGATATTAAAGAAAATGAAATATTACATCAATATAGCGAGTTTAATCAATTAAGCTGTTTTGAGAAAATCGTAAAAAGGTGCAAGATGCATCTTATAAAATAGATCTTCGTGTCAGCTGATTTTCTTGAAAAATTTTTTGTAACATCTTGCGCCTATAGAATTCCAAAATTTTCACAATAGCAATGCTTTCCCTTACTATATATTTCATACATAGGTAAGTTAAAGTAAAACAGGGATTTCGAGCATTCAAAACACGTGTAATAGACTTGTTATTATTTACGTCTTATGAAGAGTTAACTTTGATAAGTTTGGTGCAAAAATAATCTCGATTTTCACCTTTAACTTAATCAGACCATATATTACAAGATTTATCTTATCATTGAATTTTTTTTAAATTAAATTTTGCAGCTGATGCATTCTATATAAATAAAGCATTTGTATATTTTTCAATTAAAATAAAGATTATTTTAAGTGAATAAATGATAGAAAATGCTGTTTTGTTTTCTTTTCTGTTTAGAATACCCAGCCTCTTAATTACTTCAAACATCGTTCCATATGCCATGATTCGCTCAGTTACTAATACCTTTTGAATGAATATATTTATGATTTATTAAATCTTACCGATGTAAAGGCCCATAACTCGGGTATTTTTAAAGATAGATGTTTTGTTTATTTATTTTATTTTATTTATATTTGTATATTTCATTTTATTTTTTATTTGATTTATCTTTTTTTTTTTTAATTGAATTTTGCAGCTTATGTATTCTATATACATAAAGCATTTATATATTTTCAATTAAAATAAAGATAATTTTTAAGTGAATAAATTATAGAAAATTCTGTTTTTTTTTTTTTTTCTGTTTAGAAAACCCAGTCTCATAATTACTTCAAACATCGTTCCATATGCTAAGATTCGCTCAGTTACTAATACCTTTTGAATCGATGTATTTATTTTCATCAAGGACGCTCCTGGGTTTTGAAGTTTTTTATCTTTCTCTTTTTTTATTTATTTTAACAATTCTTACATAGATCAACGTTTCAAAACCGTATCTCCATTTTTAATAATTATTATTATAATTATACATGGGGCCCACACGTCAAAACAAAACGCAAAACTTTAAACTTTCGACTCAGATTATTATATTCGATACTACATAAACACTCTAAATTACGCATAAGACAGAAGCTTAACGTATATACTTATTTATTAAAATATATATTGACTTACGCATGCCAAATTTACGGACCTGCTAAAAAGACACACATTCAAAAAATACAAACCTTTCAATCCAAATTTTTAAGACTGACAACGAACTCACCACCTTATGTTTCAAACGATACTCTTCATACCGACTTACGCATTCCGACTACAACAAACCACATTCGAATGTCGTACAAAAGATTTTACGACCAACCACATGGACACACTAACCAATTGTTCAAAATATGGCTAAAACTGACATCCCTGACATAACTCGGCGTAGAAAAGGAGTTGGATGAGGGACCTCCTAGCCTAAAATAATAGATCCTGTTTGAATGTCAGGAGGATGCACCACTGGGTGCTGTCTCCCTCATGCCTATCCATACCATGTCTCCTTGTTTATAAAATCCCATTTGCTTATTGTAAACATTTTACAGGTGCAAATAAAATCATTAATAACAAAAAAAAATTATTATAATTATAATTAATACTGTTGCAAAATGCTGTATGGGATCTATTGGTTATATACAGAATTGACTCACTGACCCTCACTAATCTTGAAAATGGGTAAAAAAGCCCCGAAACGTCGATTACTTAATCGAGAAGTTGTTAAAATAATAAAAACGCTTCGTTGCATAAACAATATTTTTGCTCTTTTCCCTTTCGTTTGATATCGAATTCACTCAACTTACATATTTACTCGTTTTTCATCAATGCTAACAAGACGATATGGTTAATTTATTCAAATCTACAAGATTAACGTAGTTCAGAGGAAAAAAAAAATAAACTATCGGCATTTAAACCCTCAGAATATTTCAATCAGAATGAAACATACATCGTATTAAAGAAAGTTAAATTTTACATCGATATAGTGAGTTTAATCAAAATCGTCGGAACCGTTTTTGAGAAAATCGTAAAAAAGTGCAAAATGCATAGTATAAAGTAGGTGTTCTGGTAAGCCCATTTTGAAGAAAACGTTGCTATAATATCTCGTTCATATTATTTGTTGTTTCACATGAAATGTCCGTTTTTATAGTTTCTGAAATACATAAAGGATTTTGCAGGTCTCTGTTGTTTTCTTCCGAATGTTTACAGATTTAAAGTAAACAGTTACTAATCCTCTACCTTTGTATTATAAACATTACCTTCCCAATCAATTACCCACTTTTTAGTATACCTCCAAATATGAACATGGAAACGCGCGATTTTCGAGTAATATTTTTGTAAGAGTTGAAACTCGGACATTCAGCAGCTGAGGCTGCTAGAAATATTTGCAAGGCGTTTGGAGAAGGTAACCCATACAGTAGAAGGAAACCCCTACCAAACAGTTAAAGGACTCTCAGCACAACTAAATGCAAGTGCATCTACCGTTTCCAGACATTTAAAGTGTATTGGGAAAGTAAAAAAGCTCGATACATGGATACCTCATGATTTCACTCAGCGGCAGCAAGACCCCATGTTTCAAAACATACCGTGCGAAAATTGAAAGAACTGGGCTACGAAGTTCTTCCGCACCCATCATATTCTCCCGAATGTCTCCAACAGATTACAATCTGTTCAGGAATTTAGACAACTTCGTCAAAGGAAAACTTTTTGAAAATAATGATCAAGTGAAAAGTGGGTTTTCAGATTTAGTTTCACTTTAAACCTCAGAGTTTTTCAGTTCGGGGATAAAAAAGTTGGTGTCACGTTGGGAAAAAATGTGTAGAAAAAGAAGGTAAATACTTCGAATAAAATTATCTTGTTTTCATATCGTATTTTTAATAAAAATCCTTTACCTTGAAAACGGACATTTCATGTGACACAACCCAATAGTTGTCTCAAATATGAAATTTTAATTTCGTTCGACTTTTCGTTTTAGCGCTAGACTTAGCACGGACACACTGACCTTTTTTCGGGACTTGGTTCATTTAGACTCAGAGGAACCTAAAACGAGTATTTCCGTTGAAAAGTGGAATTAATAAATTTTCACGATAGCAATATATATATATATATATATATATATATATATATATATATATAATGTCATATATTACTATATACTTCATATTTTTCATATATTACTATATATTTCATATATAAGTGAAAGTAAAAATAGTAAGAAACTATATATTTATTATTTATGCAACATATTCGCTTTGCAGCGATATATAAAGCGTAGGAATATATGAATTAAGAACTAATTGAGTGTTAAATTACCATTAGGTATGGAATATTGTTAGAGTAGGATGAGAAGAGAGAGGTTGCAGTGGTCGCCCACTGACACAAATGTTACCATACGTGTTGAGCGTCAGTAATAGCATGTTCAATATGACTAATTGTCTTTATCAGTGTCCTCTAGTGCAGAGCCAACATCAAAGGCTCTTGTCGAAATTAACTTTAATTACGGAAAGAGGGTAGTTGTTACAACACAAACTGAAAACCGGAAATTTTAAAATTCACAATGAAAAAAATCTAGTCCGCCCAACACACTACTTTCACTTACCTCTGTTATTAATATCAATTTAAGAATTTTTAAACAAATTTAGAAACGAAAATAAATTGTTAAAGAATTATTTACATTGGATTTTTGTAGAAAGATGTGTTTTATTAAATAATATGTTGTAATATTATCTACGAAATTCAGTAACTTTTTTTTTCATCACTCCGTTTTAGAACTACTTGGAGCGTCAGGCGATGACAGCGCCATCCAGTGGCCAAGCCGTGAAACAATTGCATACAAAAAAATATTTTTTCAGTTTTCTCCTTTAGCTGAATATCGAATTCGTTCAACTTCTATATTTACCTGTTTTTTTATAAGATGATATGGTTATTTTTATAGAATATACAAAATTAAAGGTACTATAGAGGAAGAAAATTTAAAATATCGGCATTTAAACAGCATCAGACTATTTCAATTAGAATAAAACCTACATGATATTAAAGCGCATTAAATTTTACATTGATATAGCGAGTTTATTCAAAATTGTTTTTGAGAAAATCGTAATAAGGTGCTAAATGCATGGGGTAAAGTAGGACTTCCGTCTGTTGATTTAGTGAAAAAGTTGCTGTAACATCTCGGGTGTATATTAGTCTTAAATATGAAATTCAGTTTCGTACGACTTACCTTTTTTGCGCTAGAGTTACTACACACACGGACATACACAGAAACACAGACCTTTTTGCAGGACTTGGTTATTTAGACTCAGGGGACCCTAAAATGTCTATTTCCGTTGAAAACTGGAATTCGATAATTTTCACGATCGCAATATTTTCTCTTACCAGTGTTATATATAGGTAAGTGAAAGCAAAAAATAACTAGAGAAGAAAAAAAATGTCAGCCAATTATATAGCAGCAGTATAGCTTCATTACAGCTTATCTTAGGTATATGACATAAGAATATTAAATTCAGAATCAGCGTCCTAAAAAAATAAACGGCCCACACAGGGCAAAATCACCAATTTAGATGGACAATTTAAAGTTAAAAGTTTGGAATTTTCGAGTGCTTGAACTTTTTATTATAAGTTGGGAAGACGCTTGATACTAATACAATATTTCTCGCCATACCGCGTTTACAAATAAATATTAAATGATTTAATCATTCCTGTTCACACAAGTGCCTAATAACCGGCAGTGGGATTATCTTTATTCGATGGCCATTTATTATGTTCAAGGTGTATGTAGCGCAAAGTCTTTTTGCTTTTATTTAACAATGGGCATTGCTGAGACACGTAAGTATTATATTTTCAAATTCGTTATTGAACATAAATTGCAATCTACCTGTAAAGTTAATTTAGCAATTTGTAAATGTATGTCCCTATTTAATAACGAAAAACTTTATAACCTCCAAGGTACCCCAAGAATTTGTTTCATCAATCTTTTTAATCTTGTTTGTTTGTTTATTCGTTTAACGTCACTTTATGCTACTATAGCTAATCGGACGATGCTACAGTGGGAGTCCTAAATTTTGCCTATCTAGGTTTTATTAGGATAGGGATCTTAAACGAGTACCTGACATCGCACAGGCTCGGGACCACCTTTTAACGTCCCCTCCGAAGGACGGCATAACTAAGGATTTTTTACTCCCATTAAAAAATCTAGGGCCACCCCAGGTTTGAACCCGCGACCTTTGGCATAGTAAGTTGTTATGCTAGCAACTACGCTATGGGTGACCCCTCTTTTTAATCTTTAAATACTACGAAGAATTTTTGCGATTTTTTGCGTTTTGGGTGATCATAATTTTTTTCAGACACAACACTCCGAATCAAAAGTTTTACAATCTATAATTTGAAGAGACACACAGACTTTTTTTTGCGGGACTTGGTCATTTGGAATCAGAGGACCCTAAAAAGTGTATTGCGGTTGAAAACTGGAATTCGAAATTTTCACGAACGCAATACTTTCCCTTACTGTATATTCTATAGATAGGTAAGTGAAAGTAAAAAAGAGAAAAAAATAAATAAAAATTTTACCCACAAATACGCCCATAACTCAATTATTTTAGAAGATAGAGATTAATATGAAAATAATTTTAGAATAAGAAAAGCGCGATAAACATAAATAAGAAATCAAAGATGATTGTTACGTTTCGAGGAACTTTATGCCTCATCTTCAGATTTTCAAATATTATCTAAAATATAATTGAATAAATATTATAAGCAATTATATATACATTAAGAACACATTATAAATAAATTAGAATAAATTTATCATTTAAACTATTTACATTCTGTTTATTATTATAATTCTACTTACATTTATTTCCATATTGTATCTCAATATAGGTCAATTACTATTATATATTCTTCATATTAAGCTCATAGATATGAATAATCATTCTGTTAAAATCTATCTTTTCACTATCACATATTCATTGTTTCAACCTTTTGTTGCTGTGCACTTGCAACTACCATGTATACTAAAATAGCATTTATCTAATACCTTTCTTGTGCTAATCAATGTTTTCAAATATCTATAGTTTAGATGATAAATTGATTCTAATTTATTGATAATGTGTTCTTAATGTATATATAATTGCTTATAATATTTATTTAATTATATTTTAGATAATATTTGAAAATCTGAAGATGAGGCATAAAGTACCTCGAAACGTAATAATAATTTTTGATATGTTGTGATAAATAAATATATTTAAACAAATTAGAAGAGAATTGCTCTTCTATAATAGTTTTGATATAAAATAAACAAAAAAAAATAATAATAATTTGAAATCTTTCCAATCTATACGAATAACCGTTTTCCTAATATTAATAACAATTAACAAAAAAAAAATTCTATTAGTCCTATTCCATAGAGAATTTAATTTCCTACAAAATCAAAAAAGAATATTATTAAATTCCCTCTTAACAGCTATATAAACAGTTATACTCTAATATAGTTATTTGGAAATAATAAACCATTAGCAGCGTTTTTTATATTTGATTAAAAATATTTTCTTTATATTTCATGAAGGCTTATTCATTACTACTTATCACGAAGTCTTGAAATTTCGCATTCTAGAAATTTATACTTGGTAAGCAGTGTGGTAAAACAAAAGTTACTTCTCCGCTATCATAAAGACGCCGAACCCTTGAGAAGCCAAACTATTGTAACAAATACCAACCGGAAATTAGCCCATAACTGAGATGAAAAGAGGAAGCGAATAAAAGGAAAAGGTTCCGGAAAATAATAAAGCTTCCGGATAATAAGATGGTAGGGCATTTTGCAACTTCTTAAAGGACGGACTGTTTTAAGGGATTGACTGAAGTATAATGAAATTGTCAATGTACGGAAAATTTCCCTAGAATGAGATGCCTCTATATCTCCTTTGCCTTCTAGAGCTAAAAACCAATTGAAACATAAATTGCTTGCCGGTGATCATATAGGCGATTCAAGAAATGTTTAAATAAAATGGTAATAGTTCTTTGAAGATAGAAGTAGGGGATAGGGATAGTGGAAAATGTCCTTTGTGAGCAGAGCGTAAATCTTTTATTTTAAATGACATTAGAAAAAAATACATATCTACCTATGTAAGTTATAATTATATTTATAATAATTATAATTATGCTTGGTGCGGGCAACACACGACTTTCACTTACCGCCGTTTAAAATCGATTAAAGAATTTTCAAATACAGTTAGAGATAAAAATGAGTGAAACCATTAAAGAATTAATTAAACTGAATTTCTATAGAAACATAAGTTTTATTAAAAATTCTATTATATAATTATCTAAAATAATCAGTTAGTTTTATCGGCTTTTCATCACTATTTTTTTTAACATTTACAAGCTTGTGTATAAGATAATATTTTTTTCTAAAATCTTTAGCTTTCCAACGGTATATTACACATGTATTTTACTGTTCTTATGTTAAAAAACAAAATTGGCGCGCTGTGCTTCATTGAAAAGCCGCCAGGTTGCAGCACGGTCAACATGAATTTCCCTTTTCGGGAAGCCAAACAACTGTTAGTTTTATCGGCTTTTCTTCACTATCCATTACTCTTTACGATTCCGTGTATCAGATATTATTTTTTCTGAAATCTTTAGCTTTCCAACGGTATATTATACATGTATTTTACTGTTCTGTTTTTATAGAGTTTGTCATGTTTTTAGTTTTTGCTGTATTTATATTAAGTCCATATTTTTTGCTAATGCCTACTATTTCCTCTATCATCCGCCTTAGGCCGTTTATGTCCGGAGATATTAGACATATATCGTCCGCAAATCTTAAGTTGTTGAGCATTTTCCCATTGACGGATATTCCCAGGCTTTCCCAATTTAATTCTCTAAATAGTTTATTTAAAACACAATTAAATTATATTTAATTGTGTTTTAAATATATTATCATTAACAATAATATCAAAATTAAGGATAACAAAATACCACTGCGCAAGATCTATTAAAAGTTTTGGCTGTAAAATGAAGTTGGCAACCTTATTATAAACAGCCCTGAGTTAACCCATCTCAGCTGTGAATGAAACTTCAACAATATTAGTTTCAAAGTGTTTTTGGTAATGAAATACAATTATTTAGTTCCGCGTGTCAATTTATTTTCAGAAATGATCTATAGTTCAAAACGGGTAACGTGCTGACAAGGTATTTATTACTACTCTTAATTAAAAGACTTGCTTGCCTAATGAAATGAAAAATAAAATTCTGAATCCTCAAACCAAATCCCCTTTTAGCTTTAGTTTTACCTGCGTTCAGCTGTAATGTTTTTTTTAGTCATTGAAAACTTAGATTTATATCGTTCTGCACTTTGTGGGAAGCTTCTATGAGATCAGTATGATAGAAAGATACGTAAATTTCTAGATCAGCTACATAAAGATGATATCTGGAAAATATAATAATATACTAGTAAATCTTTTGCATTTTGCTGTTGGACGGTTTTGTGATTTAGATTTTCGAAAGCGTTTAATTGATCGCAATTGGACTAGACAGTGGAGTTTAAAGGATGAAGGATTCCCAGGGACGACTGCCTGATTGGATGTAGGCTGATTGTCGGCTGGCTGTGTACACGCTGATTGGGTCTCATCCTCGCACAGTTGCGTAGTGTGAGCTTGTTACGGTAGCTACTGCGTATTTGAACCGAATCATACAGAGGCGACTTAATGTTTGTCCTCTAATCTGAGGAATTATAATAACGAGGCCAAAATTGGAAAAGATAAACCTTTTTAAAGAACTGCGTAATATAAATTTCAATAAGAATAGACGCCATCTTGCTAAGAATTGTACAAGAACTAAACAACTGCTCGCCGTTTTCGACTATTTCAACTTTACTAGACAAATGGTCAAACCTTCCTCTTAACTACAAAAGGCTCATCTACATGACTATTATATTATAAGACCAATCTGGACTTACGGAGTAGAGCTATGGAGCTCTACTAAACCATCGGATTCTTCCACGTCCAATCCTTATAATCCAAAATCCTTCGTAAAATCCTCAAAGCTCCTTACTTTGTCACGAATAAACCCATCCATAATGACCTTAATGTTCCCTATGTTACTGATTTTTCCCGGAACAGGTATCAATCCTTTCATGACAAATTCCATTCTCACTCTAACCAACCGGTTTAAATCCTTTCTTTCTCTCCAATTTCTGATAATGCACGAAATATAATTATTTCAAACATAAAAATGAATATTACAAACAATTAAATGGATTACCTATGGGTGGGGTTTTATCGGTGAATCTTAGCGGATATATTTAATTAAACTATTAACAACACAAATAGAAAAACTAAAAATTAAACCGATATTAATAAAGAAATATATTGATGACCTCATTATAATAATAGATAAGAATTAATATACAGACATTTTAGAAATATTCAATAGTTACAACAAAAAATACAATTTACATAGAAAAATCAATAAACAATAGTTACAACAAAAAATACAATTTACAATAGAAAAATCAATAAACAATGAAATCAATTTTATGAAAAAAAAACAACAATAAAAACATTGTTATGTTTTCCAATTTTAGTACTTATAAGTAACGTATTATTAAAAAAAATATATATATAAAATAAAATAAATAAATAAATTTAAAAAAACTAATAATAAAAAAAAAATATTTAAAAAAATAATAAAACAAATAAATAAAAAAAAATATATATATGTGTGTATGTGTGTGTATATATATGTTATATATGTGTATGTGAGTTATATATGTATATGTATGGGTGTGTGTGTGTGGGTGTGGGTGTGTGTTTATATATGTATATATATATTATTACTTAATCTGTATGCAAGCTATATAACTTTAATTTTATAAAGGGAAAACATATTTTGTTTATTAAAATAAAATTCATACCACCTGATTTACCAAACAATTAGTATATGGCATAAAAAAACACGAAGTTAAAAACGCCTAATCATCATTCCTAATCCTAATCCCCAATAAAATCAAATATCTTGACTTAGAAATTCAAATGAAGAACAATATGATCAGTACAAAATGGACTAAAAAAGAGACAAGTTGCAATAGGATATTAAATTATATTTCAAATCACCCAAAAACACAAATAGTAAACACAGCCAGAAATTATATACATAGAGCAATTAAACTTACAGATGAACAGTTCATGAAAGATGTAAAATTGGAAATTTATAACATTTAAACTTTTATCCTAAAATGCTTATTAACAAATTATGGTACAATTATAAAAAAGAAGAAACAACAACAACAAAAAATAATAACAAAATTATTAATCAAAAAGAAAATTGTAAAAACATAGAAACAGATCTAAACAATAAAATAAAAAAACAAAAATTTATAACTCAATTTTTCAAAGATGATAAGATGATAGATTACTCAGAAATAAAAACCAATCAACAACAATTACAAGAAATACCACAAACTAACATATACCCCAAAATTAATAGAAACAATTAAAAGTACTTTTAAAAAATATGATCACTCAAAGATATCATTTGGTCTATACAATAGTAACAAATTAGAAAAATATTTAAGTAAAATGAAAGATAAAATAGAAAAAAACGGATAAACAAAATGCAATATACAAAATAGACTGTAAAAATTGTGAAGGTATATATATAGGAGAAACATCTAAAAAATTAAAAACAAGAATATCCTAACATATATCCAATTGTAAAAATATAAAAAACACAAATACAACAGCATCATCATCCCATAGTATAACAAAACAACATAAATTTAAATTTGAAAACACAGTAATTTTAGACACATCTCAAAATAATAGAAATAGAGAATTATTAGAGCGATCCACATTACCAAAAATAATAGCAGGACAATAAATTTTAAAGCAGATACAAAAAACCTAGGGACACATTACACAGACATCATAAATAAGGTAAATTTTTAAATAAATATAAAAATAGCCCAAGAACCATAATTAGGACATATAATTAATAGAAACAAAAATAAAAAGCACAAGGATTGCATAGGAATATTGCAAAGGTACAAAGTTTAAAATTGGAAAATAATAGAAACAGTAAGCCAATGAATACCCATGTAGACGAATAGCAGTAAGCTATGGAGTGAAGTAATGAATTGTATATAAGAAAGTATTTTTAATAAAATGAGGTAAATAATATTAGTGAGTTATATATTAATTATGAAAAATTGGTGAAGATAATTTTTCAAAGACAAATATTTAGATAATGTATTTTTATTCACTAATCAAAGTTTTGAAAAATTGTTTCAGTCTTGAGAATGGGGAAACAACTCCGAATGGTGAATGGTTATGAAATAAAATAAATAATTAACAAAAGGAAGTTAAGGTGTGCTCATTTTAAGTGTTGACTGTTATTTTATAAGACCAATCTGGACTCACGGAGTAGAGCTATGGAGCTCTACTAAACCATCGAATTCTTCCCACATCCAATCCTTAAGATCCAAAATCCTTCGTGAAATCCTCAAAGCTCCTTTTTTTGTCACGAATAAACTCATCCATACAGACCTTAATGTTCCCTATGTTACAGATTTAAGTAGTTCGAATATTGCAGGATAACTAAATTATATTGCAAGGTAACAGTGAAACATCAATACACCATCGGGTGCTTCGTACCTCCCCTTTTATGGCGTAAAAAACCGCGCAGTTAAAAACGCCTAATCATCATTCCTAATCCTAATCCTGTTACAGATTTTTCCCGGACCAGGTATCTTTTCATAAAAAATTCCATTTTCACTCTAACCAACTAGTTTAAATTCTTTCTTTCTCTCCAATTCCTGATAATCCTCCGAGTCGCCTGAAAAGGAGATGGCTCCGAGACCTTCAAGTTTAGAATATTTTTAGAGTGCTTCCAATGGGAAGCTTCTCTACATGTATTTCATGTCATTGTATTATATTTGACGTATATTTTTTTAATGGAGTTTGGCGAATTTTTCTAACAGTCTATAAGGTGAATTAAACCATCTGCACAGAGGTGATATTTATGTATGTGAGTGAAATAAACCATTTGAACATTATTGTGAGTGCCTTCTAATACGTTGCCTACTATTGGTGACCCCGACAGTTACGGATTTTAACGAACTAATTGTTTCAAGAGAAGGCGCCGCCTGAGAGAGGTAAACCCGAAGAAGAACCTGAGGTAACTAAAGTTATAATTAAAATACCTCAGGTTTAATTAGAAGAGGTATCATCTACGAGTATCTCACATCGAAAATGCTCGGAAACACCATTTTAAGTCCCATCTGAAGGAAGGATGAATCTTTGTAATCGACAAAAAAAAAGTAACCTCCTCTCCTAAAAATTTGAATGCTCCGTCTAATGAAATTCGTGTGTCGTACGTGGCTTTTCCACAAAACTACTGGACTTTTGGACGCTGACAATTGGATTTTTTCAAAATTTGGTTCTAATATACGAGGTTTTCCGATGATGATCCTAACATCTGGACTAGGTGTTGGTATTAGGTGGTTAATTTTAAAATGGTGGCCGATTAAAAATTATTTAATTCAATAACTCAGTTATTTTTGAAGTTACAGAAAATTGTTTATAGCGTTTTCTAACCAAACAATCGCAATTATTTATTAAAAAAACAAAAAAACAATGAAAATAATATATTATCGATAATTTAGATATTTTTGAAGATAGAGAAAAATGTGTACAGAGTTTTAGGATCAGGGCACCGCACAGAAAAAAGAAAAAGAAAAACACATTGAAATCTTACTGTTATAAAGGCGTATAACTTGGGTATTTATAAAGATAGAGAATTTTTTTAATTTATTTTATTTCATTTATAGTTGTTTATTTAATTTTATTTCTCTTCTTTTTCTTTTCTTTTCTTAGTTGAATGTTTTGAATTTTTATCAAAAATAAAAACAATTGTTGTACAAAATAAATTTTAGTTAATAAGTAGCGCATTGTAATGGTGTTCCAATCAATTTTTAATAACTGAGAAGATGTATTATATGCAAATAAAGATTGATGTATATGAAAAACGTTTTCGGGATCAAGACACCGCTATGAACAAATTAAAAAAAAATCTGGTGCGGGAAACACACGACTTTAACTTACCTCGATTTTTAAAATCAATGAAAGAATTTTCAAATTCAGTTAGAGATAAAAATACGTGAAACTATTAAGGAATTAATCAAATTGCATTTATATAGAAACATGTGTTTTATTAAAAAATCTATTATATTATTATTTAAAATAATCAGTTAGTTTTATCTTCTTCTCATCACTCTCTATTAACTTCTAAAAGCTTGTGTATGAGATGATATTTTTTCTAAAATCTTTAGCTTTCCAACGGTATATCATACATGTATATTACTGCTTTTATGTTCAAAACCGAAAAATTGCATTAAAAAAATATTTTTTCTGTTTTCTCCTTTAGTTGGGTATCGAATTTATTCAATTTATATATTTACATGTTTTTCAACAGCGTTAACAAGATAATCTAGTTATTATTATTGAATCTAAAAAATTAAAGGTACTTTAGAGGAAGAAAATTTAAAATATCGGCATTTAAGCCCTGTCAGACAATTTTTATCCAAAAAAAACCTACATGATATTAAAGCCCATTAAATTTTACATCGACAAAGCGAGTTTAATCAAAATCGTCGGAACTGTTTTTGAGAAAATCGAAAAAAGGTGCAAAATGCATGGTATAAAGTGCCTCTTCTGGTAAGCTCATTTTGATGAAAAAAGTTTTGTCACGTCTCGGGCGTATAGTTGTCTTAAATATGAAATTTCAGTTTCATAGGACTTACCGTTTCCACCCGGGAGTTACCACACACACACACACACACAGACCTTTTTGCGGGACTTGGTTATTTGGACTCAGGGGACCCTAAAACGTGTATTTCCGTTGAAAACTGGAATTCGAAAATTTTCACGATCGCAATACTTCCCCTTACTATATATAGTAAGTGAAAGTAAAAATGGTCTATATATTCGGGTCACAAATTATAAGACATGTAATTCCCCCACAGCTCGATTATTTTTGAAGACAGAGAAAACAAAAAAAAGAGTTTAGAGATAAAGACACCGCGATAAACAAAAAAAAAAAAATAATAATCTTGTATTGTCAAGCCGCAACTATGCGATTCTCTGATAACTATATATTTTTTTATTACAGAAAAAAAATCAAAGTGTTGAAGGAATCAGAAATGTATATCTAAATTGTTAAAAAAAAAAAAAAAAAAAAAAGAATCATTGAAATAGGTTAAGAAAGAAATATTAGAGATATGGCGCTTTGAAATTAGTCGTGGTGATAGGCCATTTTCCTTTGATTAACTTATTGGTTTTTATATTAGTTAATTGTCTATCAACAGCTATATAAACTGTTATACCCTAATATAGTTATTTGGAAATAATAAACTATTGTGTATAATCGGCAGCGTTTATTATTTTTATTTTATTTTAAAATTTTAACTCTTTTAAACATCTAAATGGTATACTTTAGTTATACCATTACTATTGACCTAAATTCGTCTACTTTATTTTACTTATTTGTTAATTTCAAATAAATTTTGTTCTACTTATATAGCTATCTCACTATTTACCAAATATGATAGGCTTAATGTTTTACGTTTTAGAGCCAAAACAAAGAAACGTTGAAAAGGACCTTCTCTTATTTAGTTTTTTATAAAATGTACTTTTTGATGCTTTAGAATGTGAAAAAAGATTATATAATTATATTTTCTACTTCACTCATGAACAGGTCACGTATTTCAACCAAAACAAATTGTGGCTGTCTAAACTTAAGCTGAAATGTTAGACTTGATATGTGCTAAATATATCAATGTCAGTCACAATATAACATGGTTTGTCCATTAACTAAGGTTAACCTTTAGCAATATTTAACTACATTGAAAGGAGAAAAGAAAATTAATTTTAAACACAGTTTCTAAGTTTAGATTTATACTTTCTTCTCTAACGGTAATGTCATTCCTCTATTTCCTGAATGAATAACTTACTAGCAAAATACATTTTAAAAAAATGCATATAAACAAGTATATTAAAATAAAAGATAACTAAAATGAAGACATAAGTTAATGTGATGTCTTAACAATCTCTTGGGTTATTTGAATAATCTATTTTATTTTTTGTTAATTTTTATGAATGAATGAAAAAATAACTTTATTCTGGGACTAGGTACCATAAGAATAACATACAGGTACAAGAAAAATATGGATTATGACTGGCCAAAGAATACATAAAAAAAGAAAAACAAAAAAGACTGATAACATTAATTATTACAATTAATTTTACTGATAAAAAGAGAAATAAATAAAAAATTAAAATGTCATTTTATTTTATTTTTACGCGGAGGTGTCTTGGATAACCAAGATACTACACGTACTTAGATGGCCTAGTGACAAATGTTATATAACAAAATATATTTTCCATTTTGATACTACCTTAAAATTTTCGACCAGAACAACTGAGCTTGGGCGTGTTAAACGTGTTACTTTTTCGAGGGTGGAAAAAAATCATACAAAAAAAGCTATGCTATACTTTTAACAAAAAAACATATTAGGGGTACTCACTACGTTTGCTATAGCATGCTATTTGTGTTATTTTGCTAACAACGTCGAGTTTCTACAGTTATTTCCTGTATAAAATTGATGGATTTAGCACAATAGCACAAATAGCATGCTATAGCAAACGTAGTGAGTACCCCTACTATACTTTTTACTAAATACTGTACTATATTTTTCACCGCTCTACGTTAAATTTCAAAGTGGGACCACCTGTAGCAGGGTGGCTAGCATAACAGCCTTCCATACCAAAGGTCACGGGTTTTATATATAATGTGAGTAAAACATCCTTAGTTATGCCGTTCTTTTTTCGTACGTAAAAAGGTGGTTCCGAGCCTGTACTCGTTAAAGATCCCTATTCTAATTAAACCTGGATAGGCAAAATTAAGGACTCCCACTGTAGCATCGTCCGATTAGCCACAGTAGCATAAAGTGACGTTAAATAAATAAACAAACAAACAAATTTCAATGTATATATATATATATATATATATATATATATATATATATATATATATATATATATATATATATATATACACATATATATATATAGAATAGAATAGAAATTTTATTTTGTCTTTGGGGCTTCCCCATACAAATAGAGCCTAGCTTGGCTATAAATTACAATATTATGGTTTTAGAGCTTTATATACATATCATTTAAAAATAAATAAAATAATAGTGAAAATTTACTAAAACAATTTGACTTTCAAAAATAAATTACAGATTAAAGAATAAACAGTTACTGGTGCTATAACAGACACAATAAATAAGCAAAATATCACTTTGAAGATAAAATAAAAATAAACACTGAATAGAAAATGTTCTAGGATAAAGAATTGAGCACTTTTTGAACTCCCATCATGTAATAGTACACTTTATGTAACTTATCTACACTATCGATACTCAGTATAGCATGGATACTTTGGATGTCGGAAGATTCTAAGATGAAGTTTTGAAGAAATTGTCGTCTATTTTCATTGTGTGCCGGGCAGTGAAGGAGAATGTGATGTAGGCTGTTGTAGATAAATCGATTGCATAATATACAGCTTTCTTGTGACTTGAACACAAAATCTGAGTTTTTCCCATAGATTCTAATATGTTCTGGATTTGCAACTCTTAATTGGCTGACACATCTCAATTTCTTTATATGTACTTTAAATGTGAGGTACATTTCAGGGTCGGGAGCATTGTAATTGCATATTAATCTATATAAAGGATAGTTAGTCGAATTTAGGGTCCTTTGTATGTCGGCTGAGAGATAATGGTTATGTGCTTTTTCCAGTATGTCGTCTTTGTATCGAAGAAATCCGTTTGTATGGTGAACAGAAAGCTCTTCTGCAAAGGCATTTAGCTCGGCTATTGCTCTAAATTGGGACACCCAATTGAAGTTTATGTCGGGATTATCCTTGTCTAATGATTTCAGTCTATTGAAGCAAAGTTTTGGAAGTCGTTCTTCTGGCATGAACTCGAGCTTGGTCCATAGATTTGTCATCTTTTTTATCACCTTCATGGCTAATGGTTCTCTTCCTGTTTCGAGACGGACTATATAATTTGGGGTATTCCTAGGCCATCCAAATAAGTGCTTTAAAAATTTAAGTTGGACCGTTTCGATTGCCTCAAGATAATTGGGACTCCATACTTCAGAAGCATAAAGCAAAGTTGATGAGACCATTGAGTTAAATAAAGTTCTTTTTGTTTCCCAAGAATCACTTTTGCCTTTTTTCAGTATGTCTATGACTTTTGCAGATGCCACTGATGACTTCTGAGTAAAGTGTCCACATGCTTGTTTAAATTTTCCCGATGATGTGAAGGGAACTCCCAAATAAGTATACCTTTTTGTATACTCCAATATCTTATCATGCCAGTATAACGGTTTGAGCTGTTTAAGCCTTGGAGATTTATGAAAAACAAGAGTTTTGGATTTCTCCGCATTTAATATGAGAGAATTGTTACTGCAGTACTCCTGTAGTATTTTTATATTTTTCTGTGCTCCATGCCAACTGTTACTTAATAAGATGATATCATCAGCTAGAAGGAGCATTGTCACCTCGTGTAAGGTGTCTATGCTTATACCTGCCGCTCCTTTGTCATGAAAGAATTGAACTATGTCGGAGATGAATAGCAAGAACAAGGTTGGGCTCAGACTTTCGCCTTGTAAAAGTCCTAAGGTGATATCGATATCTTCTGAAAGTTGTTCGTTAACAGAAATTTGTGTTGATGCATTATCATACAACATTTTTATAATTTTGACGATTTTTCCTCCGATTCCTAGAGTAATAAGCTTTCTCCAAAGGAGTCCGTGATTAACTGAATCGAAGGCTCTTTTGAGGTCGATGAAGGTGGCGTATAGGTATCTTCCTTCTGTTTTGAACGTTATTCCGATAAGTGCTGAAAGAGTGAAGATATGATCAATGCAGCCTCTTCCTTTCCTGAATCCTGCTTGCTCTTCGGGTATTAGATTGTGAGAGTCCGCCCATAGCATTATTCTCCTCGCAATGATGGCGGTAAATAATTTAGCAATCGTGTTCAGTAGGGATATACCTCTATAGTTATCTACATCGCTTCTATTACCTTTTTTAAAAAGTAAGCAGAGTTTGGATTTAGACCACTGGGTAGGTAATTTTTCTTGATCAAGTACAGAATTGAATAAATTCAAAATATAGTGTTCCCACTCTGGGGTGAGATTCTTCAAATTTTCATAAATTATAAGGTCCGGTCCAGGAGCTTTGTTGTTTTTAGAGAGATTAATACAAAGCTGCATCTCTTCCAGCGTTATATTAGCTTCTAGAATTGAGTTGGTAGTGGGGATGAATTCTAAGCTCTGAATGATCTTCTGGCCGTAGTGGGCTCTGTAGAATTCGGTCCATTCTTCTATGGCTACTGTATTCTCATTGGGTTTGTATGGTTTCAGGTGATTGACGGTTTTCCAAAACTGTTTCCATTTTCTTACCATTAATTAAATTTCTGTAAGAATCCCTTGTTTGGATGTAGTCCTGTAATGCTTGTGGGGAAAAATTTAATTTAATTAATGCTCTATATTTTCTCCTAACTTCCCTTTTCAGATTACTGCACTCTGAATCAAACCAGGGTTGATTAGGCTCAAACTTGATATACTTCGGTGTTTTTGTTATTAAAAGCATTCCAGCAGAAGACATACTTTCATGCAAGCATTCAACGAAATTATCATAGAGATGATTCACATCATAAGGATTAAAGTAAATTTTTTCACTGCAAGCTAAATTTGATCTGAATAATATATTTTTATTCCCTTCCCATTTAACAAATTTTTTGGGACCCACGCCTATATAAGTGAACGGTTGAGGATTTGGTAAGCAAACGTATGGTTTCACGGAAGTAGTGCAAGCTAAATGGTCCAGAAAATCAGACATGGCTATAACTTCCATATCATCTAATATCTCTAGTGCCATATCGTTGATCCAAACTAGATCAATAGCGCTTTTTCCAACTTTAGAAATAAATGTGAACTTTCCAGGTCTATCTGAAGGGGTCCTGCCATTGCATAGTATGAGCCCTAATGATTCCAACGCTTCCACCAATTGTTTTCCTCGTCTGTTAATATGTTTATGGCTATTCGTCCTGGTAGCGTATAGATTTGAGTTGTACAATATTTCTTCCTCCAAGCAATTCAGGTCACCTACATGACTGTTAAAGTCACCATTAACAAACAAGTAAGTATTCGAATGATTAAGTAGTATTTCCGTGATAGTATTACACAGATCTTCCAGTATTACATCCATATCACATACAGGGGGCAAGTAAATGTTTCCAATTGTTAATAATTTGTTATTAATTTTAATATTGACAAAAAGCCAGTAGCGGTTGCAATATACAATATTTGTTCCTGAATTAATCGAACTATGGACTAGGGTTAGTATACCGCCGCTGCCACGCCCTCTTGTGTTTTCTTTTACAGCCTTACTGCTAAATGGTGTATACTCATGTAACCAAGGGGGTAAAGAGAAATTATCGTCTGTCACCCAAGTCTCTACGAAGCATAATATGAGATATTGTCTTATTGTATCACATTCATTTACTGTAAATTTGAATAAATTTTTTAAGCCATTTATATTGCAAAACAAAATATGATGTCCGTATTGTTTTATATTTTTGGGATAGGTAGTTTTACCGAGTCCTTTCCGTGAATCATTAACAGGTATCAGGCCAGAGGAGATAGATTTGTTCTGTCATGACGACTTATCTATTGCTGAGACTGATGAACTTCGTGGTCGATATTTATATTTATTTAGTCTATTTTCAGCTTTTCTTTTCTTTTTTACTTGTTCCTCATCAGATGTTGGGAGCAGGTCCGCCTGTGATATAGAGATGGGGATATCAGCTTCAGACTCTTGGATTAGGTTCTCTACTTCATTCATTCTATAGAATGAACCTCTTATTTTGAAAAAACCTTTCCTATAAGAAGCATTGCTATCGATATTTTTTAATTTAGTTAAGCATGCGTAAACTTTCCTCCCTTCCCCTCTCTCTTCAGGTGTCTTATCATGACTTAAAAAAATGTTTTTATTTTTTAAAATATCCCTACTCTTAAAAATCTCTTGTTTGACATTATTATTATTGAGTGATACAAGAATTGGGCCTTTTCGAAGTCTATAACAGTTGTTAACTGCATAATCTGGAATAGTTATGTTACACTCTCTGAATCTATCTCTAACTTTGTTGAGTGTATTTTCATTTTCACTGAAATGAACATTATGGATTAAAAAATTATTCTTTTTTATCTGCCGCTTTAAAAAATGTATTTCTTTTTCGAGTTTCGTGTTCTTTAACTCTAGGTTTTGGCAGGTATTTTTTAACACGGCACATTCTTTTAATACATCATTTATGAGAGAGTTATTAGTTTCGAGTGATCTTTTCATTTCATTAATAGCTTTCATTATGTCATCATTGGAAACCATTGTGAAGGAAAATATACGTAGGTGACAGTGATGTGATATGATAACGGTGACACTGACCTTATACAGCTGGAGCGGTTGTGGTGGGGGTTTACAGGTCCAGTTCGGCACACTGATAAGCAGCCCAGTCTAGGCAGCAGGCTAATTTTTGTACAATTTTCCCCTATCGAAAATCCTCGGTCAATTTTAACGAAATTTGAGAAATCAGTTCCTGGTACTGAGAACTACAAGCGTGTAAACTTTGAGCTAAATCGAACGGAAAAAAACTGATGAAAACTTTAAACAATTAAGACCCGATGTATACTCGTTGCCGGCCGTAGCTAGACTCTACACATATATCTCTCTTCAATCTCTTCTTATTTTTGTTTATATGTATTTATTTATCCAAACATGTCAATAATAAATCTTTTTACGTTTCGAGGTTTCACATGCCTCATCTTCAGATGTTCAATATTATATTTATTTCCATATTGTTACTCAATATAGGTCATTTAATATTATAATTTATTCACATTATCAAATTTTAACTTTTCACCATCACATATTAATTTATCTTGTGAAACCTCGAAACGTAATAACATTTATTATTGACATGTTTGGATAAATAAATACATATAAACAAAAATAAGAAGAGATTGTTCCAATTGATATAATCATATTCTAAAATACTCTTCTATAATAGTAATTGATATAACATATATATATATATATATATATATATATATATATATATATATATATATATATATATATATATATATATATATATTTAACATAAGAACATTAATAAAGTTGTATCATTTAATTATGAGTGATGAAATGTAAAAAAAAACTAAGTGAAGGTTGTAGATAACAATATAATAGAAAAATTAATGTAGGGCATGTTTCTATCGTAACATTGACTAAATAGAAATGTTTGATATGTGTCTCAAAATATGTCTATATAATATTTATTATTATAATATTTAATATTTCTAGTCATATTGCCGAATCTAGATCTCGAGATATTCTAGAGCACGACTGTCAACGTTTAGGATGGAAAAAAATGTTTTTTAGATTTTTACTGTTAACTACGATTTTCATTATGCAAAAAACTTAAAATATTTTTTTCCTTTGATATGGTTCAATTTTTGAACATAAGAACAGTAACATAGATGTATAATATACCGTTGGAAAGCTAAAGTTTTTAGAAAAAAATATTATCTTATTTACGAAGTTGTGGAAGGTTTGGAAATCAAAAGGTACTAAAGGACATTTTTTTGGAAATTGATATTTTGATATATTTTTATTTTAATGGTTTAGTTTTATCTAAATCCGTCATCAGATTTTATATAAAAAACATAAAAATCCTTTAAAACCGTATTTAAAAATTGCATTTCATTCCGAAAGGTACTGAAAACTCTACGTTCCAAAAAGTACTATATCCTCTGTAAACAGATATAACATTTCCTTTCATTTCATTCTAAAAGATATTATGTTTCCTACTATACAGCAGAAGCACCTAACCCCGTAATATATTACCAATAATTTATTGTTTTCTTCATTTTGTGCATTTTTATCGGTTCATTTAGCAAGTCTTGAATCACCGCTAATATTTTGACCAATGGTTTTAAGCTAGTGATCAGTTTTTAGGCTTAGTTGCGTGCCTTTGCTTCTTGTAGATTCTCAATTAAATTAAGTTTTTTTATAGTATTGCTTCTTTCAGCAACATAAATTTAGTTTATTATAATTCAGAAACTCACATTTTAATAGAATAATGGTATTTGATCCAGCAAATAGTTAGAATTAGCATTCCACGAACTTGCTAAATATGCGAGGAAAAACCGTGCCTGATCTAACTTAATAGTAGATTTTTTTTTATGTAAAATAAAATCTAAAAAAAATTTTTTTTCAGTCTCTATAGTTAAATATAGTTTACACGTAGTTAATAATATAGATAAATTTGCTAAATTCACACAAATAGTAAATACAAGTTCAAACCAAATTCATAATTACATACTTTCTTATTATAATGCCATAAATAAATAAAGTGTCCTTTGAGTATTTACTTTCTTTATGAAAAATACATAATCTATGTAATTAAGCAACAAAGAAAGATATTTCTCAGAGGGAGAATAATGAAATATACATAACTTAGTAATTAACAATATAAAGACGTTAGTTATCGGTAATGTTGTATCAGGAAGGTTATTGTGACTGTTACCAACATATCTCGCGTTATATTCTTCCAAAAAGTACTATATCCACATTTCATTCCGAGAGGTACTATATCCATACTATATTGTTTAAACGTCATCGGAAAAGTGCAAGAATTCGGCAACTCGCTTACAAATCAACTTTAGATTTTAATAAAAAAAGATTAACGTAAAATTTGTCCAATAATAAATAAATGACTGATTTTTGCGGTTTCCTGTAAAATTGTCTGAAGTGGATATAGTACCTTTTGGAAATCAACGTTTCAAATGAGGTATAAAGTTATTATTAATAATTATACGTAACGGTTTGAGTTTGCTTTATTCTAAATCATATATTTCCAGCGAAACTGAAAAAAACTTTTCAATAAAATTAACTTCAAAATTTTAAAATATAAGTTTATTTAATAGTTCTTAAATTGATATTTAACATCCGAGGTTAATTAAAAATTGAATAACATTTGTTTTTTCCCTTACAAAATATTTATATACGCATAATTGGAATAGAATCGAAAGGGAGTTCTAAAGAGTAAGAGTTTCTTTAAAAAAACAAAAAAAAAAAATCTCCTTTATTCCGTTAATTGCTTTATCCTCGTTCTTTGCAAGTTGTAGAGCTCTTCTCAGCTAAAAGAGCATCGATTCTTCCCTAATTTAATCAGAAGCGAAAATTATCAGAAAAACCTTTTGTTAATTCGAATCCACGAAGCTGCGTTCTTTGTATTGGGTTGTTTCACATGAAAAGTCCGTTTTTATAATTTCTGAAATACATAAATGATTTTGCAGGTCTCTGTTGTTTTCTTCCGAATGGTTATATATTTAAAGTAAACAGTTACTAATCCTCTACCTTTGTATTATAAACATTAGCTTCCCAATCAATTACCCACTTTTTAGTATACCTCCAAATATGAACATGGAAACACACGATTTTCGAGTAATATTTTTGTACGAGTTTAAACTCGGCCAAACAGCAGCTGAGGCCGCTATAAATATTTGCAAGGCGTTTGGGGAAGGGAGTGTTCATGAAAGGACCATTCGCCGTTGGTTTGCTAAGTTTTCAGCTGGGGTACCGGCTTGAAAAACTTGCCCCGAGGAAGACCTTCGTCCGTAATAGACAACGATGTCCTTAAACATACAGTAGAAGGAAACCCCTACCAAACAGTTAAAGGACTCTCAGCGCAAATAAATGCAAGTGCATCTACCGTTTCTAGACATTTAAAGTGTATTGGTAGAGTAAAGAAGCTTGATACATGGATACCTCTTCCGATCTGTTCTTCCGCACCCACCATATTCTCCCGACTTGCCCGACCGAAAAGTGCGTTTTTAGATTTAGTTTTACTTCAAAGCTAGGTTTTTCAGTTCGGAGATAAAAAAGTTGGTGTCACGCTGGGAAAAATGTGTAGAAAAAGAAGGTAAATACTTCGAATAAAATTATCTTGTTTTCATATCGTATTTTTAATAAAAATCCTTTACCTTGAAAACGGACATTTCATGTGACACAACCCGATACATACTGAGTATTTCCTTATCTTCCGAAAATCCTTGGATGTTTTAAAGAGTTTTATTTTATATTTATTGTATATTTTAAAATTATTTAAAATTAACGACTTTTCGTTATTAAAAACCAACTGAATAAATATAACGGAGGATAAACCCAACATCCCTTTATCTAACAGAGGCAAAACCATTTGTGTTTATTTACGCTGCGTTTAAGATAAACACTAATATTTACATTACTAAACAGTTACCTGCGCGTGCAATGGTTATTTAAATTAACTTTGAGGTTACCGCTCCTTACAATTTATAAATTAGTTAATACTTTTGGAAAATAAATCTTTTAATTTAATAAGTATAAATTTAATAATTTAAGTGGCCATCTATGAAAAAAAAAATTCTGAGAATGTATTAAACGTTTTTGATCACTTACATGAAATTAAAAAATTTGGTGCGTGTATTACACGACTTTCACTTAAGACTACAATTGAAGAATTTTAAAATGATAATAGAAATGAACTAAATAAATTTTACGAAATACAAAAAAAAAATCAAAAAATTAATTAAATAATCTATTACATTATTATCTACAACAATCAGTTAGATTTATCGGTTTTACACCACTCTCCATTAACTTTTACAACTCTTTCTATAAGATAATATTTTTTCTAAAATCTTTACCGTTTTTTTTTTTTTTTTGAGCCCGTGTCTGTGTGGCTAGCGCGCTAGTCTCTCATGCTAAAGTTGTGAGTTCGAATCCCAGTACCAACGGGGCTTTTATAAGAATGTAATTAAATGGGGATTCACTCACAGACTCTCCCCCGGTTGTGTAAGACCCGTCAGCCAAATGGTGGCCACTCACAAAATTAGTCGTAGGGAGTGATGACCCTACACTAGAAAATACATCACGCAACGTTAGTGTAACCTTCCTTGATGAATTGATTTATTTATTTATTTTATTTTTTAAAATTTTTATTATTTTTTTTCTATTATATTTTATTTTACTTATTTTTGTAATTACTTTTCTAATTATTATGTTTATTACTTTATTTTTCAATTAAATATTAATGTATTACTATTACTTATTTATTTTTATTATTATCTATTTTATCTACTTGTTTTTTATCTTTATTTATTTATTATTATTTTTTATCTTAATTTATTTATTTATCCTTTTCTCTTGAATATTATCATTCATTTATCTCAAGTAGAATTATACTTATATTATAATATCTTTTAATGAATATCTCTTTTAATATTTTAACTTATACTATTTATCTTAAATTAATCTTCTATAAAATGAATATATATGGCACTGATGACCGCGATGTTTTGTGCCATTAAACTTTTAAAAACCAACCAACCAACCTTCCAGGAGATTACACAGCGAGGCTCAGGGCCTACACGGCCTGTCGCGCCACGGAAAGAAAATCTTTAGCTTTCCAACGGTATACACCTATATTACTGTTCGTATGTTCAGAAACACATAAATACTATGAATATTTTTTTGTTATTTTTTCCTTTGGTTGGAAATCTAATTCGTTTATATTATACGTTTAATTGTTATTTATCAATGGTAACAAGATGATATGGTTATTACTTTAATGTATCTAGTTATAATCAATTATAACTAGAAAAAATGAAATCCAGGAAGAAATAAAGTCCCGGTCAAAGGTGGGAAATGCGTGTTATTATTCAGTTGCTAAGTTACTTAGTTCGCGGCTTGTATCTAAAAACTTAAAGGTTAGAATTTATAAAACTATTATTCTTCCAACGGTTCTTTACGGATGTGGAACGTGGCCGCTTACTTTGAAGGATGAACAACGGCTTAAGGTTTTCGAAAATAAGGTATTGCGTAAAATATTTGGTCCGAAGAGAGGTGAGGCCACTGGGGAGTTTAGAAGGTTACACAACGCGGAATTGCGGAACTGAATATAATTGAGCTGATCGCATCGCGGAGACTCAAATGGGCGAGTAAAGTTGTTGGGCTCGATGACGAGCGTATTCCGAGAAAGTTGGTATTTGCTGATCCGACTGGTAGGCGTCCGAAAGGTAGGCCGAAGCGTAGATGGGATTGCGTTAAGGCTGATCTCGGGGGCTTGGGCTTGAATGGTGAACATTGGACGAGTCTGTGTAGGCGGAATTTGGTGGTATCGGCATCAAACCTTCGGGTTCGCTAAGCCTATTATTATTATTATTATTATTATTATATATGAAATATATAGTAAGGAAAAGTATTGCAATCGTAAAAGTTTTCCAATTCCTGTTTTCAACGGAAATACACGTCTTAGGGTTCTCTAAGTCTAAATAACCAAGTCCCGCAAAAAAGCCTGTGAGTCTGTGTGTCCGTGGTAAGTCTAGCGAAAGAACGAAAAGTTGTACAAAACTGAAATTTCATATTTGAGACAACTATAGGCCCGAGATTTTATAGCAACTTTTTCTTCGAAATCGGCTGACCGAAAGATCTACTTTATACCGCGCTTTTTGCACATTTTTACGGCTTTTTCAAAAACAGGTCTGACGATTTGGATCATACTTCGTATGTCGATGTAACATTAAATGAGCTTTAATGTGATGTAGGTTTCATTCTGATCGAAATAGCCTGACAGGGCTAATTTAAATTTTCATCCTCTGAAGTACCTTTAATTTTTTACATTTGAATAAATTAACCATACAATCTTGTTAGCATAGATAAAAAACGATATAATAATACTTAAGCTGAACAAATTCGATATCCAACGAAAGGAGAAAAGAGCAAACATATTTTTTCATGCAATATATCTGTTTTAGAACTTAAAAGGTGTATTATAGATGTATAATGTACCGTTGGAAAGCTAATGATTTTAGAAAAAATATCATCGTATGCACATAATTGTAATAGTTAACGCAAGTGATGATAAGCCGATAAAACTAACTTATTGTCGTATATAATAATGTAATAGATTGCAGCTTCCTACAATCAAACAACTTGTCTTTTAACAAACGGCTTCTATTTCAGTAAAACCCTACTCTCCAAAAGTCGATTAATAAAGGAAATCGGTAATTACAATAAATTTATTAAAATAATTTCTAAATAATTTATTACTTTCACTTACTATATATAGTAAGAGGAAGTATTGCGATCGTGAAAATTTTCGAATTACAGTTTTCAACGGAAATACACGTTTTAGGGTCCCCTGAGTCCAAAGAACCAAGTCCCGCAAAAAGGTCTGGGTGTGTGTGGTAACTCCCGGGCGGAAACGGTAAGTCCTATGAAACTGAAATTTCATATTTAAGACAACTATACGCCCGAGACGTGACAAAACTTTTTTCATCAAAATGAGCTTACCAGAAGAGGCACTTTATACCATACATTTTGCACCTTTTTTCGATTTTCTCGAAAACGGTTCCGACGATTTTGTATAACTCGCTATATCGATGTAAAATTTAATGGGCTTTAATATCATATAGGTTTTATTTGGATAAAAATGGTCTGACAGAGCTGAAACGTCGATATTTTAAGTTTTCTTTCGCTAAAGTACCTTTAATTTTGTAGATTCAATAATAATAACTAGATTATCTTGTTAACGCTGATGAAAAACAGGTAAATATATAAAGTGAATAAATTCGATACCCAACTAAAGGAGAAAACAGAAACAATATTTTTTTAATGCAGTTTTTAGTTTTTGAACATAAGAGCAGTAATATACATGTATGATATACCGTTGGAAAGCTAAAGATTTTAGAAAAATACCATCTCATACACAAGCTTTTAAAAGTTAATAGAGAGTGATGAAATGAACATAAAACTAACTGCTTATTATAGATAATAATATAATAGATTTTTTAATAAAACACATGTTTCTATATAAATTCAATTCGAATAATTCATTAATATTTTCACGTATTTTTATCTCCAACTGTATTTGAAAATTCTTTCATTGATTTTAAAAATCGAGATAAGTGAAAGTCGTGTGTTGTCCGCACCAGATTTTTTTTTATCTCTAAATGAACTTGTTAATAATTCAAAGGGTTTCAATAATTCAAAGTGGACTGAAGAACGAAAACGGGGTTTTTTTGAACAGCTGAAGGCTTCTGGGGAGAGGAGAAGAACAAGTAAGAAGTTGAAATGGGCTTCAAATTGGTCTACCATCGTGATTTCCAAATGTTCGAATCGAATAATAATAATAATTCAAAGGATAATAAGATGTCGCTACAGCTGAGTTCAAAACGCTTTATTTCTGGTTTTATGCTTGGAAATGGCTCAGTAATGCCCTGACAGATGGCTCACAAGCTTGAGCCGAAACGTGGAAAAATTCAAAAATGACTGACTCCTGATTATTCCACCTATAATAGTTTCTACAGTTGACTATACATCCTCAATATAATTTATCTCTGTTAGTTCAGAACCAATTTTAATGATTTTTTTTTTTATTTTGTAGAAAATTTAGTTGTTGGTTTTTTACTTATTTATTAATTAAATTGAAAAATAATCCTGAAATTAGCATAGAAATATGTTCTAAATATAAAAAAGATCATTTTTAGAATAACGATCATTTTCAGTATGTATGTATAATATGCAGCACATAATTGGAGTACAGTACAGATAAATTAAATGGTTCACAATTATGTATAAATGAGTAATAAACGACCAAAAATTAAATCAAAATTACTTGATTATGCAAAAGTTTATACTGTAATAAAAATCTTTATTGAAAATTTCGACTGAAACTAAATATAACAAAACTCGGTTGCGTATGGACAACAAACAAGCTGAAAACAATTAGAGACACGGAAAAACGTACAAAAAACAAGAACAAATAAGTCAAGATAACAAGGTTAAAATTCGCTTCTCAAAACTCAATAACGATTAAAAACAGCTACAAGGAAAACTCTCTTTAAAATACAGCTTCCCGTCAGATACAAATTATTGAATTCCATTATTATTCAATGCCCTGCTTCTTATAAAAATATTTTCAAAAATAAGAGAGGAAAGTACAGTATCAAACTATGATTTAACAATATTTATTACCATTTTAAACCTATAGGTACATTATGTAACCTTAAGGAAAGAGAGGACTTAATCCATATTTTCATTTGATGCCTCCTATACCACTCTTCTGTACCCATTATATTCTTAATGCTTTCAACATGAACAGTATAAATTTGTTTGTTTGTTGTTTATTCATTTGACATTACTTTATGCTACTGTGGCTAATCGGACGATGCTACAGTGGGAGTCCTAAATTTTGCCTATCCAGGTTTGATTAGGATAGTGATCTTAAACGAGTACCTGACATCGCTCAGGCTTGGAACCACCTTTTTACGTTCCTCTTAAAGAATTTTTACTCACATTTAAAAATCATAAGGCCAACTCCCTGGTTCGAACCCACGATCTTGGGCATAGAAATCTGTTATGCTACCGACTACACCACAGAACCCAGAGTAAAAATTTAACTGTCCTGTTTAATACCGAAGACATTATGGAATAAAAAAAAAATCGTATTATATTAAAATTAGAACTATTCTCTTCTAAAATCATATATATTTTTTTGTAATACACATTATATTGTTAGTTAAAACTACTGCAACTCTTCATATTTTAATCTCTTGCTTTAGAACTTTATCATTATCAGGTTGCTTTTACTCATATAATAGTATTTGTTCCTTCCTTTCCAAAATTCTTCCGATAAACTTACTTTTTCTATCCCAGTATGACTAATATTCTTTTACCTGCCACGTTAACGCTCAATCCATTACAGCTCATTTTGACGAGTTCCTCGCTTATTTCCAACACAACTTTCATCATATCATTGCCTTTTCAGAAACCTGGCTCAAACCGACCGTTCCTTCTTCCTCTGTATCCATTACGCACTCATTCGTCATGATCGGGTTGACCGAACAGGTGGGGGTGTTGGTCTATACGTTCATGAAATTTTGAGGACAAAAATCCTTTTCGAATCTCCATTTTTTGATATACCCTACCCTGAATATATATTTGTAGAAATTTCTTCAAATTTATTTTCACTTCTTTATATCATAATATATCGACCTCCACATGTCCGATTCGATCCTACATTGGAATCTTCTCTTTTCACATACGTTCCTCTATACAATAATGTAATAATAACCGGTGACCTGAATACAAATCTATCATCTGACTCCTCCAACAAATCATACCTAATAGACCTTATTCACTCTCTAGACCTTTTTATCGTTCCGTTTAAACCCACTCATCATACGCGGTTGTCAAGCACATGGCTTGACCTCTTCATAATAGATACGCCTCAAAACTGGTTGTCTTCTTCCCAAAATCCAAAATCCTTCCTATCACATCATGACCTCATCAAAATATCCTACAACGTCCCAACACCAAAATTCACTCCTAAACAAATCTCATGGCGCGACCTCGACTCATTGAATCCTGAAACATTAAATCCTTTTCTAGAAGCCCTTGCCCGATCCTTGGAACCAATCTACTCCTATTCTTCTATCGACGAAAAAGTAAATCTTGTATGCTCCAATCTCCTTTCATTTCTAAATCGTCACGCACCTCTAAAGACCTCGACTTTCAAAAGACCCTCTGCTCCCTGGATTAACCCCGAAATCAGAGAGATGATAAGGAGAAGGGACGCCGCCAGAAGACGCTTCCGACGTACACGAAATCCTGATGACTTTTCCTCGTTCAAAATCCTGAGAAACCTTACCCAATCGTCTTTACGTCGCGCTAAAGCACTGTTCTTTCACTCTTCATTATCGCAAGCTCCGGATCACAAATCTCGATGGAAAATCATCAAAAATCATTCCATTGTGAAGTCAAAGGTATGTACCTCTTACCCTGTATCCCCTGACCAATTAAACTCCTACTTTGCCAATCCTACCCAAACTTCTTTTTCTTACTGCATTCCAAAAACGTCTTTCGACCCCGAAAAATTCTTTTTCACGAATATATACCCGGAAGATCTGTTCACCTCCATCCTTAAATCCAGAACGACAGACCACGGTCCAGATCAAATTCCTGTAAAATTAATTAAACTTTGCCTACCTATCATATTCCCAATTCTCTTGCATATCTATAATTACTCTTTACAGAATTCTACCTTTCCAACAGCGTGGAAAAAAGCTATAATCCGTCCACTCAGCAAAGTCTCAGTTCCCACAAACGTTTCTGATTTCCGACCGATTTCCATCCTCTCCAATCTCTCAAAGCCGTTAGAAAGAATCGTCCATTCACAACTTAACACCTACCTAGAGCAAAAATCACTTATCAATCCCCTCCAATCTGGTTTCCAAACCCACTTCTCAACACAATCCGCCTTATTGAAAATTACTCAAGACATCCAATCTTCCATAGATAAACGTAAAATCACAATCCTTGTACTCTTCGACTTTTCCAAAGCTTTCGACATGGTGAATCATAATATCTTACTCTCAAAACTCGAAAAGCTATCCCTATCAAACAGTGTCTTAAAGTGGTTCCAATCCTACCTATCCCACCGTACCCAATCAGTTGCCATCCCTGATAAACCAAGTTCCTCTTCACTTTTACTAAACCGCGGTGTTCCACAAGGATCTTCGCTCTCACCAACCCTGTTCTCTTTATATATAAATGATCTACCTGATTCTATTCATCATTCACAATATCATTTATATGCCGATGATCTTCAGATCTACTTTTCCTTTTATCCCAGCGAGATGTTTGAAGCGATCCGTCAGATTCAACGCATGGGCATTAAATAATGATTTAAGATTAAACGTTGATAAGACTAAAGGCATAATCATAGGTTCTAAACATCTCGTTAATTCCCTCCCTTATTATCCCTTACTGTACCTTAACGGACTACCTATCCATTTCCATAATACCGTTAGAAATCTTGGTGTCGTCTTCGACCAAAACCTTTCATGGACTAACCATGTTTCCTATATCATTCGTAATTCAATCGCTTCTCTTAAACTGTTCTCAAGATTGCGTGATGCACTACCGTTTAAAGTTCGTTAGCTCCTTGTTTGTTCTCTCGTCTTCCCCCACTTTGACTATGGCTGCCTAGTTTTTGGTGGATTGTCTGGTGGACTTGAGATGAGATTGGAAAGGCTAATGAAATGTTTTATCAGATTCATCTTCGGGATCCCCAGACGCTCCAGCGTCGCCGACAGGTATGCCGAGTTGAAGTGGCTCAATTCCGTTTCTCGCCGACAGTATTTCCTGGGAGTATTCCTATTCCGCACTTTTAAAACCCAAAGTCCATCCTACGTTCTTGACCTACTCATCCCTTGTTCTTCAGTACATTCGTTTAACACAAGATCCCAACCCACTAATCTCTATTTGCCCTCTCATCGAACATCATTCTTTAAAAAATCATTTAGTTTGCGTGCCACCTCTCTTTGGAATTCCATACCTACCTCTATACGCAAAGCTTCTTCCTTAACCTCATTTAAAAACAAATTATTCCATCATCTCCTCAGTAACCAGTCTTCCGAATAATTGTATAAAAAATTTAAGAATAGTCATATTTCAAGTTAACAAAAACTTTTTTTTCTACGATTTTACGATATTAGTGTGAGGTTCAATCATAGTATCTCTGTATGCACATGTTTTCAGTATTATATAGTCATACATGAATGTTCTATTGTCGTTGTATTTACTACACTATAAATAATGCAAGTAGTAGTCATATGTCGTTCAAGCAACAGTATTTACTATGTTTATATATAATATAAGTATAACCTTAAGTTTGTTTTTGTAATGTTTTTATTTTTAAGCTAGACTTAATACTCACTCTTGTACTTTTTTTGTTATTCTTAGGGGACAGAAGTCCCAGAATAAAATTTATTTTTCTCTCTCTCTCTCTCTTTCTCTCAAATCATATATTTATTATCATATTGTTTCAGTGTTATCAATTTATGCTTCGAAGTCTATTGCTTCATTTTCAAAATATTGCATCCAAACTAAAAACAATAATATACCTCAAAGTCAAGCATATTAAAAATAACCATTAAAAATTTAAACATTATATAAAAATTAAGCATATATAAAAAGAACTATATAAATTATACATAAGAAGAGAATGGTTCAAGCTTTAATATAATAATAAATATATAGTCTTCGTGTGTAGTAATTTTAATATGAAAAAAATCATCTATCATTGCGCTAGAAAGTGTTGTTAAATGAAGTCATTTATAATCGATTAATAAAATTATTTATTAGATTTATTAAATTGTGAGATGCTCAACTACATTAAAAAAAATCTGGTGCGGGCAACACACGACTTTCACTTACCTCCATTTTTAAAATCAATGAAAGAATTTTCAAATACAGTTAAAGATAAAAATACGTGAAACTATTAAGGAATTAATTAAATTAAATTTCTATAAAAACATGTGTTTCATTAAAAAATCTATTATATTATTATCTAAAAAAATCAGTTAGTTTTATGTTCATTTCATCACTCTCTATTAACTTTTACAATCTTGTGAATGGGATGATATTTTTTCTAAAATCTTTAGCTTTCCAACGGTATGTCTTACATGTATATTACTGCTCTTATGTTCAAAAACGAAAAATTGCATTAAAAAAATATTTTTTCTGTTTTCTCCTTTAGTTGGGTATCTTGGAATTTATTCAATTTATATATTTACCGTTTTTTCATCAGCGTTAACAAGATAATCTAGTTATTATTATTGAATCTACAAAATTAAAGGTACTTTAGAGAAAGAAAATTTAAAATATCGGCATTTAAGCCCTGTCAGACCATTTTAATCAGAATAAAACCTACATGATATTAAAGCCCATTAATTTTTACATCGATATAGCGAATTTAATCAAAATCGTCATAACCGTTTTCGAGAAAATTGAAAAAAGGTGCAAAATGCATGGTATAAAGTGCCTCTTCTGGTAGGCTCATTTTGATGAAAAAAGTTTTGTCACGTCTCGGGCGTATAGTTGTCTTAAATATGAAATTTCAGTTTCATAGGACTTACCGTTTCCGCCCGGGAGTTACCACACACACACACACCCACACACACACACACACACACACACACCACACACACACACACACACACACACACACACACACACACCACAGACCTTTTTGTGGGACTTGGTTATTTGGACTCAGGGGACCCTAAAAAGTGTATTTCCGTTGAAAACTGGAATTCGAAAATTTTCACGATCGCAATACTTCCCCTTACTATATATAGTAAGTGAAAGTAATATAATTCATATGTTATCATTATTATTATATTGTTATTTATTTATTTTGTATAAGTAGTTATACTGTATTTTATTACAAATAAATATACATTGAGGTAATAATGTAGTGAACCTGGATCATGTTATCTCATTAGTTCAAATATGTTTTGTATTCAATATAAATGTAGCAAGCTCTATTTGTATATAGATTAATCTCTATATCACTCCGAAAGCAGATAATGTTATATTCATTCATTCATACAAATTATTGAATTCCAGAGATAGGAGAGGAGAACCAATGAAATCTATAGCCAACCCAGAGATAAAGATTTTTTAGAGGATTATTAATGATGGAGTTTTGTTGACAGTTGAGAAATTAGATGAGGAAGATGGTTGGGGGTGCGGTCATAAATTAGATACACACATTTAAAATAAGTGATATTTTAATTATGTGCCGACGTTTCGGCCTACAATGTGGGCCTTCATCAGGGCTAAAAGAAACAAGATAACAACCAATGTAATTATAGACTTAATAATGCGTTAGGTATATAATAATAATATGACAGTAATAAAATATGGGAATATAAATAAAATTATATGTAAAATGATAATAAGATGACAGTTATGAAGTATGGAAATAAGGTGACAGTTATAAAGTATGGAAATAAACAAAATTAAGATGATAGTTATAAAGTATGGAAGTAAACATAATTGAGATGATAATATTGTAATGAGAATATATAAAGAGAGACTAAGCAACCGTTTTCGAGAAAATCGAAGAAAGGTGCAAAATGCATAGTATAAAGTGCCTCTTCTGATAAGCTTATTTTGATGAAAAAAGTTTTGTCCAGTCTTGGGCGTATAGCTGTCTTAAATATGAAATTTCAGTTTCATAGGACTTACCGTTTCCGCCCGGGAGTTACCACACACACACACACAGACCTTTTTGCGGGACTTGGTTATTTGGACTCAGGGGACCCTAAAACGTGTATTTCCGTTGAAAACTGGATTATTAAATAAATATTTAATATTTAATTAAATATTTTAAGTCATCGGTGGTGCACAAATATAGCACGAACTGCTGGTTTTAGACTTGCGACCTTAAGCATAGAAGGCTGTTATGCTAGCCACTATTCCACAGGTGACCCTCAATGCATTCAACAAGGTGTTTGAATCTGCCGGGTTTGAACACGTTACCTTGGACATATTAATCTTTAACTCCTTGCTGAATGCATCCAGGGTCACCTGTGGAGTAGTGGCTAGCATAACAGTCTCTTTAAAGGACGAAATAACCAAGGATTTTTACTCCCTAAAAGCAAATATGGGGCCATCTGCTGGTTTTAAGGATAGTTTTAAAGGATTCCTATACAATCCTTTCAGTATGAAGTCCTTAGAGCAATAGCCGCTGCCCCATATTATGTCTCCAACAAAAGCTTACACTATGACCTGAATATCCCTATTGACCTTGATCTAATCCCATCCAAATTTTTACTCTTACATCAGAAGCATATTCACCTTCCTAATCCCCTGGCACAACCCCTATCTAGTTCCGAACATCCATATAGGTAGGTGGAATCGTAGGTCGAAGCGGCAGTGGCCGAGAGATCGCTTGTAAATATGCCATTGGAGAGCAGAAAATGGCCAACCTCTCCTATCTGGCTGTTGTCTGAGAGTCTGTGGCTCTAGCGCACTCACTCAGTCTTCACTTAACTGGCTTATTAGACTGGTGACGCGATTGGCTGAGAGGCTCTGGGATCTCCTGGCCTCGGGCCCCGACATCCACTAATGGGCGTCAGGGTTCGATCCGGAGTTACCAGGGGCAGTATGTATATATCGTATATATGTTTGAAGGTTGTCAAGATTATTATTAATAATTTTTATTTATCTCTTTATTCAGGTTAAGTTTATTTACTCTTCTTTGCAATTTATTTTATTTTTATTTACCGTACATATGGAATGAATGACTTCTTATAGCCTAGATTTCACTCATTGCCCAAGATTGTGGCAGATCGTATTATACTTTCTAGGTAAGTATATTAAAAAACAATAAACTCTTACTACACCTAGCTTCCTTCCTCTACCAGGTTATCAGAACTAATCGTCCCAGCTATATCTTCCAAACCCTTCAATTTAAATCTTCAATTCAGTCCCGTTCTATCAAATCCCGGTTTTCTGACCTCTACCCTCCTCCTCACCGTACTGCTGCCTTTGACAAGTCCTTTCTAGCCAAATCAACCTCTCTTTGGAATTCTATCCCTCCTGAGATCCGTCATGCAAGACCTGCTTCCTCCTTCAAATCACTCCTTTTCAACCACCTTCTCCTTACCCAGTCAAACAGACAATAACCTCAAACTGCAGATGCTAGAAATACCAACTTTGTTGTGTTCATATTATTTGAATTATCAATGATGAAGTGATTTTTTTTTTTCTGTTTTTTTTGTTTGTTTTTTTTTGCTTTCATTCTAAGAGACTGATTTGTAAATGTGTACATATATTACAAACTTAATTTTTTTGTTTTTTAGTTTAGCAATTTGTTGTTCAAAGCCATGACCACATTATTCCGGTAATTAATTCTGTGGGTTTACTTTATTCTTAAGGGACTTTAGTCCCAGGATAATAAAGAAGATTTTCATTTCATAGTACGTACCTCAGGTAAATTACGTTGACAGCTTTCAATAAGCTCGGTGAATCACTAAAAGAAGACAGAAGTGAGTGTTTAAAAAAAAGTTAGAGAAGTTGAGACAGTTTTTTTAGTTACTTTTTGGTAAAAATAACATAGAATATCCTACAATATATTATATAAATTCATTATCGCTTCATCCATGTAGATCCAGGGTCAAATATATCATCTAACTGGTTCATTATTGCCAACGCTGGATTGTGATATTTATAGTTAAGAACGACATCGTCTGTCGGGTCAGCCACTTTATAAATTAAATATTAAGCAGTCAATTTAAGACTCTATATTGATTTTTAGCACCACAATACATTGTGTTTGTAGAATTTTTACTGAAATATTGAGAAGCCATAAATATTATTCCTTAAATACTTTTAAATTGAGGGAAAAAAATATATATTTAATCATTATTATTATCATTATAATCATTAAATAACTATTTCTCTTCCCCAACCAGAAGTAAGAAAACCCTGAAATTTTCATCAGTTATTACGGGAAGTTATGAAGAAGTTATAAAAAGTTTCAGCTTTCATTTTTTAAGGTTCAGGTTACTACAGATAAAATTATCTGAACATTTAACATTTTTGCTGTACAAAAAGGATGCGCATTAGTAAACGCAACCGCTGCCATGTGAGGCGCATTATTATAAAAATTCAATAAGTACATAATTATTAAAAAAAAAAAATTAGCCGTACCATTATTTTATGTCTGATATAAACCAAGCAAACGGAGGTCAATTCTACTACGTATACAGAAAGTTACTGAAGGTCGATTTATGAATCTTACAAGGATAAAAACTATTTACCCGAGGAGCATTACATATCATTAAGAAAAATGATGTCAGAAATGTGCTTTAAAAACAATTTAAAAAATCTGGTGCGGATAACACACAACTTTCACTTACCTCCGTTTTTAAAATCGATTACAGAATTTTCAAATACATTAGATACATAAATGGCGAAACTATTAAAGAATTAATTAAATTGAATTTCTTATAAACATGTGTTTTATTAAAAAATCTATTACATTATTATCTAAAATAATCAGTTTTATCGTCAATCTTTATCTTTTAACGTCACTTTTTATCGTCTTTATCACTCTTTATTAACTTTTACAAGCTTGTGTATAAGATAATTTTTTATCTGAAATATTTAGCTTTTCTATCGTAATTTATGCATGTATATTACTGTTCTTATGTTCAAAAACATAAATTGCATAAAAAAAAAAATATATTTTTCAGTTTTCTCCTTTAGTTGATATCGAATTCGTCCAACTTATATATTTACCAGTTTTTTATCAATGGCAACAAGGATATGTCATTTTTATAGGATCTACAAAATTAAAGGTACTTTAGAGGAAGAAAATTTATAATATCGGCATTTAAGTCTGTCAGACTATTTAAATCAGAATGAACCTAGATTGGTATTAAAGCCCATTAAATTTTCATCACTATATAGCGAGTTTAATAAACATCGTTAGTTCCGTTTTTGAGAAAATCGTGAAAAGTACAAAATCATGGTATAAAGGGGCTCTTCTAGTAATCTCATTTTGATGAAAAAGTTATCTTAAATATTCAGTTTCATTGGACTTTTCGTTTTCGCGCTGGACTTCACACAACAAACCTTTTTGCGGGACCAGGTCATTTGGACTCAGGGGACCCTAAAACGTGTATTTCCTTTGAAAACTGGAATTCGAAAATTTTCACGATCGCAATACCTCTCTTATATATATTTCATATGGAATAACTATATATTCAGCAGAAGTAAAATTATTATGTACCAAATCGTACGTAAGTTGCTAAAATAAGGGAAAAGTAGTTATAAACTAATACTGTTAATAATTAATTCTACTTTCGGATCATTTCACAAAAATAGTTTCAACCATTTCAAACTAAATGGGGCTCGCATGGAAACTAAATTAACTTTAATGATTTAAATTGTATTTCAAATAAATTCTTATAAAATTTGAAACTGTAATAAACCGAATAAAATAGGTACCGATAAACATAACAAACAAATAAACAACACCAATTTTTGATTTTTTGACCAACTTATGTTTCTAATTTCTAGCGTTAATTAAATATAAAACATCTGGAGCGGGTAACACACGACTTTCACTTACTTCAGTTTTTAGAATCGATTAACGAATTTTTACAAAAACAGTAAGAGATAAAAATGTGCGAAACCATTAAATTATTAGTGAAATGGAATTTCTATAAAAACATGTGTTTTATTAAAAAAATCTATTATATTATTATCTAAAATAATCACTTAGTTTTATCAGCCTTTAATCACTCTCTCTATTAACTTTTAAAAGCTTGTGTATAAGATAATATTTTTCTAAACTTTTTAGCTTTCTAACGGTATATCATACATTTATGTTACTGTAAGTTAAAAAAACAAAAAAACTTACAGTTTTCAGTTGTTTCCTTTAGTTGGTTATCGAATTCATTCATTTTTTACATTTAATTGTTTTTTATCAGTGGTAACAAGATAATAAACTTATTTTTATAGAATCAACAAAATTGAAGGTACTTTAGAGGAAGAAAATTTAAAATATCGCCATTCAAGCTTTGTCAGACTATTTTAATCAGAATGAAACCTACATGGTATTAAAGCCTATTGAAGTTTACATCGATATAGCGAGTTTGAACAGAATCGTCGGAACCGTTTTTTAAGAAAATCGTTAAAAGGTGCAAACTGCAAAGTATAAAGTACATCTTCCGGTCAGCTGATTTTGATGAAAAAGATTTTATAACACGTCGGGCGTATAGTTGTCTTAAATATGAAATTTCAGTTTCATATGACTTGGTTATTCGGACTCAGGGGACCCTAAAACATCTATTTCCGTTGAAAACTGGAATTCGAAAATTTTCACGATCGCAATACTTTCACTTACTATATATAGTAAGTGAAAGTAAAAATAATAAAAGCTATATAATAAACATAATATTGTCTTGCTAAGTGCACTTTTCGTTAGGATGGACTCATAATCCCAAAGTAATAAACTTTTAATTTGTCAAACCGAAGTTTTTAAACATAAATTACAACACATTTAAAATTTCACCTGTGCGAAGCAAGGGCGAGTCACTAGTTTCTGTAGTAATGACATTGTTATTTATCAAATAATCTTCGCTTGACCAACTTTCTTAAGTTATACAAGGAAACAATTTTTAAAAAGATTATACTTTTTTTTAAACTACAAAACAAGATAATACTGAAGGTACTTGATAGCACGGCCAAGGCAGCGAACGCAAGTGGCCGCAAAGATTAGATACCTAGAAAGAGGAACTAAGAAAGAAATGACCCCAAACCTTCTTAGATCTGATTGTAAGCAACGGTCCAAGGATTTCAGCTCTGGCTCCAATAAATATACACAAGGTAGGATTCTCCTTCAAGAAGGTTATCTCGAATGGATGATATTTATTTATATATTTATGGTCGTATTTATCACAATGAAAGCCAAGAGAAGTGGGGGTATAACCTTAGAAATATTGCCGGTGTTGAACTCTACCTAGGGACTCCGTTCATACATTAGATCATAAGTATCTGGTGCGCTTAACACACCACGTTTACTTATCTGTGTAGTTAGAATTAATTTAAGACATTTTAAATTAAGTAGGAGTCAAAAAAGTGTTTAAAGAATTACGGTAAGTTTCAAATGGTTTCAATATTTCAGATTAATTAATCTATTATATTTAAATGTGTTTTTTTTTGACCAATTTGTAGTTTGACAAATTAAAAGTTTATCACTTTGGGATTATGAGTTCATCGTAACGAAAAGTGCACTTGGCAAGAAAATATTATGTTTATTATATAATAATAATAATAATAATAATAGGCTTACCGAAACGAAGGTTCGATGCCGATACCACCAAACTTCGCCTGCACAGACTCTTCCAATGTTCACCGGTCAAGCATGCAATCCTCCCATCGACGCTTCGGCCTACCTTTCGGACGCCTACCAGTCGGTTCAGCGAATACCGACTTTCTCGGAATCCGTTCCTCACTAAGCCCAACAACTTTACGCGCCCATTTGAGTCTCCGCAACGCTATTAACTCAATTATATTCACAGGATGCAAGTTCCGCAATTCCGCGTTGTGCAACCTTCTAAACTCCCCAGTGGCCTCATCTCTCTTCGGACCAAATATTTTACGCAGTACCTTATTTTCGAAAACCTTAAGCCGTTGTTCATCCTTCAAAGTAAGCGGCCACGTTTCACATCCGTAAAGAACCGTCGGAAGAATAATAGTTTTATAAATTCTAACCTTTAAGTTTTTAGACAGAAGCCGCGAGCTAAGTAATTTAGCAACTGAATAATAACACGCATTTCCCACCTTTAACCGGGACTTTATTTCTTTCTGGATTTCATTTTTTCTTGTTATCATTGAACCTAAGTACTTGAATTTGATGATACAAACAAACTAGCCGTAGCATATTATTAGGATTGATACAAAAAAGCTATATATAAAATTTAAATGAATTTGATAACAAAATAAAGAAGAAAAGAGCAAACTATTATTTTTTTATTGGTTCATTATTTTCAATTTTTATTGGTCTAGCGGATAGAGAACTAGTCTACTGTTCTTCGGGTTCTGGGTTTGAATCCCGGCTGTGGCTGAATTTTATTTATTCTGTTAAATCAGATGGGAGGCAACCCTATGGTATGGAGACCCTCCAGAGGGAGACCCAGCCTCTATAAAGTGGGTACTTGGGGAAATCCTGGCGGCTGAGCGTGATCACGACGTAATCACCTAATTTCACGGCCGTTGGCCTAGAAACAGTACGAATCTCTATATGTACTGAGCTTTCATGGGCTGTAGTGGTACAGGGTTATTTTTTATTTTTCTTATTTTACTATAAATATTTATGATTTAGCTTACAGATAGCTCTTGATGAGATTAAAATGAAATAATTAAAACCGTTCCAATGAAATCAAAACCGGGTATAACTCATCTTACGAATTTATAAAAGAATTATTTTAAAGTGTTATGTAAATAGCATCGTATTAGCATTGCTAATTCAATAATATGTTTTGTCATTAAATATGCAAATGTGACAAACCTATGAGCTTATTGTTATACCAAATAATGCAAATTGCCAAGCCCCTTTTATGTAAGTATATACATGTACATAATTCGAACTTATCATGTAAACACTACCAATGAGAAGAAACTGTCCCAAACAATAACATTCCAGTTTCTACTTTCACGAGAAATTTAATTTCCATATTTAATCAGCATAACAAACAAATGATGCTCATTTTAAATATAAGTACGTCACATATTCCAAAAGATTAACCTATCATCTTAACGACATTGATGAAGGACGGCTAAATATACAAGTTGAACAAATTTGATGACCGAATACAGGATGAAAGGAAAAAAAATATTTTGTTTATGTAATTTTTGGCTTTTTTTGAAATTAAGAACATTAATATAGACTCATAATATACCGTTGGAAAGAGAAAGATTTTAGAAAAAATATTATCTGATACACAAAGATATGAAAGGTTATTCAAAGTGACGAATTGGGAATAAACTTATTTATGAATAAAAATTAAATATAGAATAGAATAGAATAGAATAGAAAAAAAATTTTATTCTGGGACTAGGTCCCCTAAGAATAATAGTTATGTACAATAGAAATATATAATATGTCTGGCCAACAGACAAAATAAACATGAGTACTTATTAATTACAACGATTATTTACAAATACAATTATTAACAATGAGGAGAAAAGCTATACATAAAAAAACAAACAAATTACTTTAAAAAAAAATAAATAAATAAAAAAAATATATATACATATACAATATCTTCTAAATATTGTCTTCTGAGAAAATAAAATCTAATTTTAACAAAATCAAATTAAAATTTGGGCGGTAAACAAAAATCGTCTTTCATTCAATGTAGACTTCTAGATGGAATTGACATATCATATTTGCTGATCGTCTATTTGGGATGACAGTAGGTAAAGGAAAAGTTGGATTTAAATGAGGATAAAGAAGTGGCATGGCGGATATGGTTCGGTAGAGAATTCCAGAGAGCAGTAGAGCGAACAATAAAGGAACGATCAAAAGTTTTGGTTCTGTGGGTATGAGCATTAAGGTCAGAATGTCGGGATCTAGTTTCGAGTAAGTGGACTGAGGATTTAAATTGAAGGAGACTGTGGATGTAGGATGGACGCTGGGAGTTAATAGTTTGATAAAGGTATGATCCAAGGAAATATTGTCTGCGGGTGGAGGGAAGGAGCCACTTTAACTCACCGTATAAGTGGGAACATGAGATCTCCTTGAAGTGCCGAAGACAAATCTTAAAAAATGTTTCATAATGCGCTTTAGTCTGTCTTCAAGCACATGTAATATACGATAGTTATATTATTTAATTTAAATCATATGTTTCTTACTAAAATTAATACACTTTTTATAAAATTAGCTTAAAATATTTTTCAAATTGAAGTATATTTAATAGTTTTTAAATCGATTTAACAGTTGAAGTAAAAGAAAATCGTGTGTAGCCCGCACCAGATTTGTTATTATGTAGGAATAACATGGATAGAATATATTTATAAAATAGTATGGCGAGACCATAATCTTGGACTCACTGGGAATCCTGCATCACCATTATATTGAGCTGGTTGGATTTTCGGATTCATGATCGATTTCAAAATTAGTAAAATTATGTATTCTATTTAGCGGAATCTCTCTCTATCTTTCTTCTTAAGATTGTCTCGGATTGATGCGGTAAGCTGTGTACTGTAGCAACTCAGCGAAGTTGAGCACAGATCCAAATTGGAATTCCTCCTTCCTTCCTTCTCCTTCTCCTTGACTAGGAAAAATAATCACAGACATGTCTATCGATAATCTGCTGAGCCCGCGATTAATGAAGCATAGGAGGTAAGGAAATAAAGTAATATTCAACTAACAATATTATCATTTATGTACGTTTAGACATTGCGATCTTATTCGAGTTCCAGTTTTCACCGAAAATACACGTTTTAGGGTCCTCTGAGTCCAAATGATCAAGTCCCAAAAAAAGGTCTGTGTGTGTATGTGGTAAGTCCACCGCAAAAACGAAATGTTCTATAAAACTGAAACTACATATTTAAGATGACTATACGCCCAAAATATTACAGCAACTTTTTCATCAAAATCATTTAACCAAAATAGGCACTTTTATAACACATCTTTTTACGATTATCTCAATAACAGCTCTAACGATTTTGATTAAACTCGCTATATCGATGTAACATAATGTAACTCCCGAGAAAAAACGAAAAGTCCTATGGAACTGAAATTTCATATTTAAGATAACTATACATCCGAGATGTTACAGAAACTTTTTCTCAAAAACCACTATATCGATTTTGATCAAACTCTATATATCGATGTATAATTTGATAGGCTTAAATATGATGTAGGTTTTATTCTGATTGAAATAGTCTGACAGGGCTTAAATGCCGAAATATTAAAATTTACTTCCTCTAAAATACCTTTAATTTGTAGATTTCAAAACGGGAAGACGTACAATACTGAAATTTTATATTTTAAGAGCTTCTATACTTGAGATGTTACAGCAATATTTCTATCAAAATCAGCTAACCAGAAGAGCCATTTTATACGATGCATTTTGCACTTTTTCATGATTTTCTCAAGAACGGCTCTAACTGCGTTGATTAAACTCCTTATATCGATGTAAAATTTAATGGGCTTTAATATCATGTAGGTTTTGTTCTGATTGAAGTAGTCTGACAGGGCTTAAATATAGAAATTTTAAAATTTACTTCCTCTAAAGTACATTTAATTTTGTAGATTTCAAAAAAAGGAACATCATCTTATTAGCATTGATAAATAACGGGTAAATGTGCAATTTGAGCGAATTTGATAAACAACTAAAGGAGAAAAGTCAAAGATATATTTTTTTTGGGGGCATTTTTTGTGTTCTTGAACACAAGAATAGTGATATAGATGTTTAATATACCGTTGGATAGCTAAAGATTTTATAAACAATATTATCTAATACACGGAATTTTTAAGGTTAATGGAGAGTGATGAAAACCCAATAAAATTAACTGAGTGTTGTTGATAAAAATATAATATATTATTTAATAAAACACGTGTTTCTATTGAAATTGAAAATAATTAATTAGTTAACAATTCTTTTTTTCTTTGATTGCATTTAAAAATTCTTAAATTGATTTTAACAGCGGAGGTAAAGTAAGTCGTGTGTTGCGCGCAACAGATTTTTTTAACATCATGAAGGTAGATTACAAAGGTTTATTATTGAAAATACTACAATGTTAAATTAAAAAAAAATACAATGTTATGTTCCAAGAATTTTCCAATCGTTAGTAATAAAATTAATTGAAGAAATCCAGTTCCGTTTGATATCAGCAGGTCAAAGTAAAAAAAAAAAAAAATAAAAAATTAGGAAAAAAAATAAGTCAGGAAGGTAAACCCTGGTGATACTAGATCTTAAAAAAAGGTAAAGAAAAAAAAAGTTATGAATAGAGCTACCAAGGCTGGCCCTAACTGAGGGACCCATAAAAATAGGAGGTCACCTGGCGTTAAAACCTTCCCTGTTTTAAAGCGCCCGACTCTCATACAGCTTTCCTCATGTAAAACTTCTAATTTTTATTCTTTATTGGTGGACTTTTTTAATTAGGCATCTTGAGTTGAATTAAAAAACAAAACAAAGGTTTACAAATTATTCAGCAGGATAGAAGCTTTAAATTCAAATTACCTTCAAAATAAAAAAATAAAATTGGACGATTTCTAATTGATTGCTCCATAATTAAGAATAAAATTATTTTGATTTTTTATATTATACATTCTATTCAACAAATCCTTCAGTACAAATTGTTTTTATATACCTAGATTTTTATTTTTATTGTTTTCAAACGCACATTCTGATAGGACCAAGAAAATAACATCCCTTCCCTCTCTCGAAATTTGAGATTACACGTTTTAAGATACCTAAAATTATAATAATAATAATAATAGGCTTACCAACCCGAAGGTTCGATGCCGATACCACCATATTCCGTCTACACAGACTCCGTTCAAGCCCAAGCCCCCAAGATCAGCCTTAATACAGTCCTCCTTTCGACGCTTCGGTCTACTTTCGGACGCCTACAGTCGGATGAGCAAATACCAACTTTCTCGGAATCCGTTCCTCACCGGGCCCAACAATTTTACCCGCCCATTTGAGTCTCCGCGGCGCTATCAACTCAATTATATTCTCAGGATACAAGTTCCGCAATTCAGCGTTGTGCAACCTTCTAAACTCCCCAGTGCCCTCATCTCTCTTCGGACCAAATATTTGGCGCAGTACCTTATTTTCGAAAACCTTAAGCCGATGTTCATCCTTCAAAGTAAGCGGCCACGTTTCACATCCGTAAAGAACCGTTGGAAGAATAATAGTTTTATAAAGTCTAACCTTTAAGTTTTTAGATAAAAGCCGTGAGCTAAGTAACTTAGCAACTGAATAATAACCCACCTTTAACCGGGACTTTATTTCTTCCTGGATTTCATATTTTTCTTGTTAACATTGAACCTAAATACTTGAATTTCTCTACGTGTTCAAAAGTATGCCCTGATATATCATTATCACAAAGATCGCCACCGTTTCCGCTACTAATCATATATTTTGTCTTATCGGTATTTAATTCGAGTCCTATTTCTTTACCGGTTTTTATTAACATACTTGTATTTAGTTGTATGGTTTCCGTGTCTTTACCTAGCAGTACCAAATCATCGGCATACCCTTAAACCGGAATCTTGTCACCCAAATTTAAGCCTTTCTCGGTACACATCACCTTTTCTATGACATATAATAAAGCTATATAAAACAAAACAGGTGAAAGGGAGTCACCCTGTTTCAAACCCGATCGCACCTAAAATCTCTCGGAGTAATTATGACCGATTCTAACTTTATGAAATGTTTCCGACAAACACATCTCTACTAGGTTTACTAACTTTCTAGGTATTCCCTGTTCAATCATGATGTTATATAGCTTCTGACGGTCTATTAAATCATAAGCCTTTTTAAAATCTATATAAAGTTGATGGACTACACCGTTGTATTCCAATTTTTTCTCTAATATTTGACGTAAGGGATCATTTAAACAATATAAATTCTCCTTATTAAATTCATATAATTATATATTCAAAAAGATGTTTAGTTTTTTGATATATAATTATATGAATTTAATAAGGAGAATTTATATTGTTTAAATAATTAAAATCGATTGAGAAGTTACGCTTTGAACTTAACTGTGATAATTTGCAATTTTCCTTGAATATAAATTGTGTGCTGCTGGCTCGTGTTTCTCTAGATCTAGGATTACATGAAAACTTCGGTAAGTTAATTGTCTACACAGCTATATAATATGATAATATAATTATAAGGAAAACATAAACCATTGTTTAATAATTTACAGCGATTTCTATAATTTGTTGTATAATTAACAAAAATATATTTATATTCCTAAATTAATTTTTTAGCTCGAATAATTCTTTCCCCCAATCAAGTATTTATCATAGGTATAAGATTAAAAATAATAATATATGGGGTTGTTTCACATGAAATGTCCGTTTTTATAGTTTCTGAAAAACATAAAGGATTTTGCAGGCCTCTGTTGTTTTCTTCCGAATGTTTACATATTTAAAGTAAACAGTTACTAATCCTCTACCTTTGTATTATAAACACTAGCTTTCCAATCAATTACCCACTTTTTAGTATACCTCCAAATATGAACTGAGGCCGCTAGAAATATTTGCAAGGCGTTTGGGGAAGGGAGTGTTAATGAACGGACCATTCGCCGTCGGTTTGCTAAGTTTTCAGCTGGGAATACCGACTTGGAAACTTGCCCCGAGGAAGACCTCCGTCCGTAATAGACAACGATGTCCTCAAACATACAGTAGAAGGAAACCCCTACGAAACAGTTAAAGGACTCTCAGCACAAATAAATGCAAGTGCATCTACCGTTTCCAGACATTTAAAGTGTATTGGGAAAGTAAAAAAGCTCGATACATGGGTACCTCATGATCTCACTGAGCGGCAGCAAGATCCCATGTTTCAAAACATACCGTGCAAAAATAGAAATAACTGGGCTACGATGTTCTTCCGCACCCACCATATTCTCCCGACATGGGCATATATTTGTCTAAAATATGCAATTTTAGTTTCATAGGACTTACCGTTTCCGCCCGGGAGTTACCACACACACACACAGACCTTTTTGCAGGACTTGGTTATTTGGACTCAGGGGACCTTAAAATGTGTATTTTAGTTGAAAACTGGAATTCGAAAATTTTCACGATCGCAATACTTTCCCTTATTATAATTGTGTAATTACTATATAAAAGTGCGTTTTCAGATTTTGTTTCACTTCAAAGCTCAGAGTTTTTCAGTTCGGGGATAAAAAAGTTGGTGTCACGTTGGGAAAAATGTGTAGAAAAATAAGGTAAATACTTCGAATGAAATTATCATGTTTTCATATCGTATTTTTAATAAAAATCCTTTACCTTGAAAACGGACATTTCATGTGACACAACCCAATATATCAGTATATATTGTGCGTAAATAAAATTAATATAATGAACATTACTAAAAGTTTTAAACAATAAAATAACTAGATTGATGTAATGATAATCAGTGAAAATAAAATTGTTATATAAAAACTCACAGCTTTATTTTAACACCAGTTAATAGTTATGATGCTCATAGGACTGTACAACTCGTGTGAATATAACATAGGATGTTATGGCGATTTCGTTCTCAGGTTCCGGTGGCGGCAGATGGAATTTTAGATTATTTAATTCCGCAACGGCTAGAAATTAAAAAAAACACAACAAAAAAAAAAACACAGGAAAAAGTTATTTTTAACTTTTTTTAAAAAGAGCAGCATTGTAAATGCAATTCCCTAATGAACTTTTATTTTAACAAATGTAAACATTTTAAGGAAAGAATTATTCTTTAAAGTTTATCAAACAAACGTGCATTAAATAAACTCTAAAGGTTTGTATGCATATAAGTGAAATAGAAAAAATAGTTTTTTGGTTAAAAAGGAAAAAAATAGGGATAGTTTGACTGCTAGAAAAAAAAATTTTTAGTCTTGGGCTAAGTCCTCTAAGAATAACAACTATACCAAACCAAGATATGCTATTACCCATATTTTAAATTATTAAAATAACAAAATATAACATTAAAAACGCTGCAAATTATTACACAATGGTTTATAACAATATTAGGGTATAACTGTTTATATGGCAGTTGATAGGCAATTACGTAATATGAAAAGCACTAATTCAAAGCATCATATCATAACACTACCACTGATTTCAAAACTCTATATCTAAGCTAGTCGTAAACCAAATTCAATGATTCTTATTTCATTTGTTCCAAAATTTAATTTTAATTTGGTATTTATTCATTTATTTATTAGGAGAAACGGATTTTTTTTTTCATTCGTCATTCGGATTCTACGCATCTTGAAACGTAAGCTCTCAAATTTTGAGCAGGGGTAATTTTTTTTGTTTCTGTTAGTCGATTACAAAGGTTGATTATTGAAAACAAATAAAAAAACAACTTACATCCACTGCTAACGATTAAACAAAAGAAATAAGTAAAACAATTGACTACAGTACAACTGAAACGTAATGGTAAATGTTTTTTTCTTTAAATATCGTCATTTTAGAAAGAAAGGAAGTACTTAAAAAGGAGGAGTTTGAATCGTGAAAGAGAAAGGGCATGGCGTATGTTTTTTTGAAGGGTATTCCAACATATAGGCACGAGCACGAAAGGAATGTTCATATGTTTTGGTTCTGTCCATTCCACATTCTGGTATAAAAATCCGAGAGTCGGAAATTATTATTAAATTTTACTGCTTATAATATAAGCTTATCTTTAATTTTATTTACCATAATTGGAACCTACACACTAGACTTAAACGACAAGAGGTTCACCGACGATTTGGCCAATCATATAAAATATTAAATAGAAAATCTCAGCTTCATTTTTAAAACAAATTTCTAATTTACAAGACAATACTAAAACTTGGACAATCTGAACCCATCGACTTAGATTGTGGAGGACCGAATTTTCTAACGTCTAATTCATTCAATACCAAAGTCCTTCGATCAATAGTTAACGTTCCATACTATGTAAAAAACAATATCTTAGATCATTACTTTAATTTTAGAGCTAATTTCATTCAAATTCTTTAAATATTACCAAAACCTTATTCATCACCCCAATCTTGTAGCTCAATTCCTATCCAGGTCCAGCCATCCTTACATTTTTTAACTTTTTAGCAGCTGAGAACGGCGCCGGGATCCCTTGAGTTTGCTTTGCCTCCATATATAAGACAGGTCTGTTCAACGGATTGTAAATATTGTACATATGTATGTGTACTTTTAAGATGTTTATTTTTTTTTTTAAACTTTATAAATACTTCATTGAATTTTTTTATAATTATTTATATACTTTATAATTATTTCTCCTCCTGAATTTCAATTTACCAATGTCTTCTGAAAATATTTTGAATGTAATATCTTTTTAAATATATATTTATTGAGATATATTACAATCTGTTTCAAAATGAACAATAGTAATAGTGATATGAGACCACATTCATACAATATATACAGAAAATAATGATAAAGACAAATTACGTAAAATATAAAAAAAAATCATATATTGAATGTAATATCAAAGAACTATCATTACTGCATCAATTCGGACAAATTGAAAAAAAAATAAAAATAAAGGAGGGATAATTCATTCAAAAACAACACAAAACACACTATTTTGCATCATAATACTAAGATAACTAATATACACTTATTCTAAGAATACATTTCTATGGTGGTCGTGGATAAGTGGTTAAGACAAAATCTTTCATTTTACAGGTGAGCGACTTAAAGTTTTACGTAATACCAAAATAGGGTTATTAATTACAGCTTTCTTTAAACCAAACATTTCTTGCACCATGAAATTTCTTTAACCAATTTAACACGATGTAGGAGAAGGTCTGAGTGAGCGATACGTGGAGTTTGATATAACTCGAGTTGTTTGTTTTTCACAATCGCTACAGATTTAATAAACGGTATATGTCATCTATCGAATCTATAGAAAAATTAACATATAATTATTTAAGGTAACTAAGTGAAATTTTTTTCAGCTTTATGCATTTTTTTAATCTTCCATCAACCCTACCTGAGTAGAAATTAATTTTTTCTCGAAGAAGACTAGTGAAAAATGGGTGATGTATTTTTTATTTAATCAAGTAAAGAGTGCACTAGATAAAATTTATGTATATAACATAAAGCATTTTAGACTCGTCTAATAATAATAAACATAAGAAATATATCCACAATTAAGAATGTCAAAAATTAAACGCGTAAGTACTCGTGTACACTAAGTAATTAAGCAAAATCTGATGCATGACGATCCTTACACTCGTATTACGAAATTCCCAAATATCTGAGGTTTTTTTTTTTAATTTTCCTATTGAAAATCCTATGAATATATAAATACTCATTTACCTTTACGAGAAAGATGAGATCCAATTCTGGGCTTTGAAAATGCTTTGGGATCCAAGGGAGAGGTATTTATAAATATATAAAAAGAAGGGGAAAAAACGGTAAACAACATTGCTCTTTTACTAAAGTATTTCCACTAAATAAAATATTGAAAATACCTTGGAAGAAAAAATGTTAAGGCCCTAAACAAGAACACTAACACGTTGATAGAGTTATCGAAGTAAAAAAAAAAATCTGGTTCGGGCAACACAAAACGTTTACATCGGCTGACTTAAAGTTAAAAATAGTTTAAACAATTATATTCAATTTCGTTAGAAATATATGTTTTAGATTAAATAATACAAAAATATAAAATTGATATATACAATAGTCAGTAATAATTTTATGCTCTATTCATCACTTTACATAGGGACTAGTGGATAGAGCACTGGTCTACTTGTTCTTCGTATCCTGGGTTCGAATCCTGGCTGTGGCAGTATATAATTTATTCTGTAAATTCAGCCAGAGGGCGATCCCAGGGTATGGAGACCCTTCTGGGGCAGACCCAACCTCTTTAAAGTGGGTAACCAAATTGGGGAAAAACCTGGTGGCTGAGCGTGATCAAGGCCTAATCACCTCATTGCAGGGCCGTTGGAAAGAAACAGTTCAAATCTCTATATCTACTCAGCGAAAGATAAAAAAAAACAAAAAAACCTGTAACTCTACAACTCATGAAGGGTCTTGGGTTCCCCCAACCCTAGGGTCGCTTCTCGACTAAATTAACAGAATAAATAATATTCTGTCACAGCCGGGATTCGAATCCAGGACCCGGAGCACAGTAGACTTGTGCTCTATCCACTAGACCACGCCGCTCCCATATTAATTGTAATAGCATGATATAATTATTCGGAAATAATAAACCATTGTGCAATAATTTAGAACGTTTCCATTGGATTTTAAATTCAATTGTATAGTAAAATAAAATAAGCTAACTTGAAGCAATTTAGTTTCGATTATAATAATTTATTTTAGTTTATTTTTATTACTAGCTGCCTTCATTAAATAATTAATTAACCTTATCTAAATTATACAAATGTTTGAAACAGGGTGACTCCCTTTCACCTGTTTTGTTTAATATAGCTTTAGAATATGTCATAGAAAAGGTGATGTGTACCGAGAAAGGCTTAAATATGGCTGACAAGATTCCGGTTTTGGGGTATGCCGATGATTTGGTACTGCTAAGTGAAGACACAGAAACCATACAACTAAATACAAGTGTGTTAATAAAAACCGGCAAACAAATAGGTCTCGAATTAAATATCGATAAGACGAAATATATGATTAGTAGCAGAAATAGTGGCGATCTTGATGATATTAATATTTCAGGTCATAATTTTGAACACGTAGATAAATTCAAGTATTTAGGTTCAATGATAACTAGAAAAAATGAAATTCAGGAAGAAATAAAGTCCCGGTTAAAGGTGAGAAATGCGTGTAATTATTCAGTTTCTAAATTACTTAGCTCGCGGCTTCTGTCTAAAAACGTAAAGGTTAGAATTTATAAAACTATTATTCTTCCGTCGGTTCTTTACGGATGTGAAACGTGGCCACTTACTTTGAAGGATGAACAACGGCTTAAGGTTTTTGAAAATAAGGTACTGCGTAAAATATTTGGTCCGAAGAGAGATGAGGCCACTGGGGAGTTTAGAAGGTTGCACAACGCGGAATTGCGGAGTTTGTACCCTGTGAATATAATTGAGTTGATAGCATCGCGGAGACTCAAATGGGCGCGTAAAGTTGTTGGGATCGGTGAGGAACGGATTCCGAGAAAGTTGGTATTCGCTGAACCGACTGGTAGGCGTCCGAAAGGTAGGCCGAAGCGTCGATGGGAGGATTGCATTAAGGCTTATCTCGGGGCTTGGGCTTGACCGATGAACATTGGACGAGTCTGTGCAGGCGAAGTTTGGTGGTATCGGCATCGAACCTTCGTGTTCGGTAAGCCTATTATCATTATTATCTAAACTATGGGAGAGGTTAGTTCAGGGTGCAGTAACAAGAACACACAATTAAGTATAAACTTAATTTACTGGTGCCGACGTTTCGACCTAAATTATAAGCCTTCTTCAGGTCGTTTGAAGGAGAGCGTCACAACAATGAAGCAATCAGTGATTAACGAGTCGATAATTTGTAATTTGTTTATTTATTTAACGTCCCTTTATGCTAATCGGACTATGCTTCAGTGGAAGTCTAAATTTTTTCCTATACAGGTTTAATCAGGATAGAGATCTTTAACGAGTACCTGACATCGCACAGACTCGGGACCACCTTTTAACGTCCCCTCCAAAAGACGTCATAACTAAGGATTTTTTCCACTTCTTAAAAAAATCTATGGCCACCTGCGGGTTTGAACCCGGAACCTTGGGCATAGGAGGATATTATGCTGACCACCATGCTATAGGTAACCTATTTTATAATTTGAGTAAAGGAAATCCTAATTCAGAGAGACATTTCGTGTATTATATTAATCAAGAGTTTATGATAAGGAATGTATTGTTTATGCTTGGAGCAGTTGAATTAACAGTTCCAGTTCCAAACGGAAACATGAGTGAGTCTATCCGAATTTCTAGAACTATTAAGAGAACTGTTACAAACTCAATCGCCAGTTGATATAATGAAACAAGTTTGCCATCCACATGGTCGTTATCTCAATCTTATTTACATTTTCCATATCTGTACTAATCGCCTCAAATTAGCACAAACATCGTAAAAATAAACAAGTTATAGTCTATTAAATGTTCTAAATATTAAAATTAACTTTTTATTGACCCTTGAAGTTAGTTATTATTCCTGAAGTTGTTTTTATGAATTCGTAGAAGTAATGAAATAATTTCTTAGGGTTTCCCTTATTTTTTTTTTTTCATAATCCCACTTGACAAATCCAATTATGGTGTGTTTTTAATTTATATCCTCTAAGTAATTATATTTCGTAATCCTTCTTTTCTCTTTATTTGATTTTCTTTTATTTACGTTCCTATGAGTTCTGGTAGATGTCTCGTCCAACTCCTTTTTAGCCATATAATATATAGGCACATAATTAATTTTAAACAATTCATACCCTATAACTGCTTAATAGGTCACTCGAGTTCTGAAACATAACTCCATTGCGCCTAGTAACTGACATGACGTACGTCAAGACATTGCTGGTTTGGTTTTGCCCCTGATCCTGTTTGGTTTCATAGGAAATATTTTTATTATTATTTTTAATCCTAATTTTTACAAGTAATTACCTCTATATGAAATATATAGTAAGGGAAACTATTGCGATCGTGAAAATTATCAAATTCCAGTTACTAAAATACTCGTTTTAGGATCCAAATGACCAAGTCCCGCAAACAGGGCTGTGTGTGTGTGAGGTAATTCCCGCGCATAAACGAAAAGTCCTATGAAACGGAAATTTCACATTTAAGATAAATATACGCCCGAGATGTTAAGGAACCCTTTTCATCAAAATCAGCTAACCAGAAGAACCACTTTACACTATGCATTTTGTACCTTTTTGCGATTTTCTCAAAAACGGCTTAAACGATTTTGATTAAACTCACTATATCGATGTAAACTTTAATGGGCTTTAATATCACGTAAATTTCATTATGATTGAAATAGTGTACAGGGCTTTAATGCTCATATTTTCAATTTCCTTCCTCTAAAGTACCTTTAATTTTGTAGATTTTATAAAAATTTTCCATATCATCTGATTAGCATTGCTAAAAAATAGGTAAAAATATAAGTTGAACAAATTCGATATCCAATTGAAGTAGAAAACTGAAAACATAATTTTTTAATGCAATTTTTTGTTTATGAAAATTGGAACAGTAATATACATGTATAATATACCGTTGGAAAGCTAAAGATTTCAGAAAAAAAAAATGTTCTCATATACAAAGTATCTAAAAGGCTTATACACAAGCTTTAAAAAGTTAATAATGAGTGTTGAAAAGCCAACAAATATAACTGATTATTTTATATAATAATTTAATAGATTTTCAAGAAAACACATGTTTCTATAGAAATTCAATTTAATTAATTCATTAATAGTTTCACTAATTTTTATCTCTAACTGTATTTGAAAATTCTTCAATCGATTTTTAAAATGGAGGTTAGTGAAAGTCGTGTGTTGCCCGCACCAGATTTTTTTTATAGAAACTAGTCATGCAGGTATAATAAAATCCAAAATATAAATTACAGCTAAAAAATTTGGTGCATCCTAAACTGTCATTGTAAAAAGTTAAATTCGAAAAATATATTTATTTGTAGTATCGATGTAAACTATTATTTAAGATAAAATAATATTAAAATTAAAATTATTATCTATAATTATTTTTATGCCCTTTTCCTGATTCTTCAATAATTTTGTGAGCTTTTTTTTTTTAAATTATATTTATTAATATTTACAACTTTATTATTGGATATATTATGTAAATTTAGGAACTTACTATACAACGACATGATACACTTGTACACAAAGTAACCATTGCCAGCACTCGAAAAATATTTTAAGCAGAAGGCCTCGGAGCCATGTTCTTTTCACGCGTCGCTAGTTTATTAGGAATCGAAGAGAATGCCAGGAAAACAACTTTAACGATCTTGATTAAACTAGCTATATCGATTTAAAATTTATTGGACTTTAATATCATGTAGGTTTCATTCTGATTGAAATAGTCTGACAGGGTTTAAATATCGATTTTCTAAAGTTTTCTTCCTCTGAAGTACCTTTAATTTTGAAGATTCAATGAAATTAACTATATCATCTTATTATCGTTGACTTAAAAGTAACTAAATACAATAATATAAATAGAAGAAGAAGAAGATTTATTTATTTACATAATATTTACAATGTACACTCAATACAAACATGTTTGGTTTCATGATTTCAGTAGACCTATTTTCATGATAACAGAGTTTCAATCATCCTTTGAATTTACAAATGATTATACAATATTTTGTTTAAGACAGTAGGAAAAGTAACACGAAAAAAAAATAAACCTACACAATATAAATTACAATATTAGTTTAATAGTACATGTCATAATATAAATATATTAGTAAAGATGTTAGGGTGATAATAACCATTAGCAGTGTTTGCCTTTGAAATAACAACAATAACATTTATTTACTTCGGAAACTGAAATACAATATTTTTTACTAACAATAAAATTTTCTCATAATATATATTTCATATAAAGGTAAGCGAATACAAAATGAGATAGCATCGTACAAAAATAAAAGTTCATTGTTAATGTAATAACTATCTTCATTCATCTTTATGTTACTAGCTACTGTCATCTCGGTTTTGAGACAGCAATATAAAACATCAGTCAATAAATGATGGGGTAGTTACTCTATCATAGATCTCACGAGTGTGCTCTATAAAAAAATACTTGAATAATTTATTTCTCATCTTAGACTTTCCTCGGGTAGGATTCAATTGGATTCCGGGCTTGGAGTGAAGGGTAGATGTTTACTGAAACATTGCACGTATACTCGAGACAGCCAGGGCTCCATCTTGAGTTTTCAATTAACTGGCTAAATTAATCAGACGATATTTGAAAAAGAAAATTGGATATTTGTTTTTTAAATTATATGTTATTAATAGTTTTTTTTTTTACTTTCCCTTACCTATATATGAAATATATAATAATAATAATAATAGGCTTACCGAACCCGAAGGTTCGATGCCGATACCACCAAACTTCGCCTGCACAGACACGTCCAATGTTCACCGGTCAAGCCCAAGTCCCCGAGATCAACCTTAACGCAATCCTCCCATCGACGCTTCGGCCTACCTTTCGGACGCCTACCAGTCGGTTCAGCGAATACCAACTTTCTCGGAATCCGTTCCTCACCTAGCCCAACAATTTTACGCGCCCATTTGAGTCTCCGCGATGCTATTAACTCAATTGAGACGTTGATTTCCAAAAGGTACTATATCCATTCTAGGAAATTTTACAGGAAGCGCGAAAATCTCTCATTACTATATTATTAAACTAGGTAATTTGGGTCTTTTTGCCTTAAAATTTAGAATTATTTTTTTACTATAATAATAACATCATATTAAAGTTATGAAATGAATTTTTTTAGAATGATTTGGAACGAAAATAAATGCGTAATTAGTACTTTTAGAAAATGACCGCATTTCTAAATCGCGTTTTTTAAGGACTTGAGAATTCATTAGATAACATCAAATAGAATATTTAGATAGCTCTAAATGATGAGAATACAAATATGTAGAAAATGTCCTTTAGTACCTTTTGGAAATCAACGTCTCAATTATATTCACAGGGTACAAACTCCGCAATTCCGCGTTGTGCAACCTTCTAAACTCCCCAGTGGCCTCATCTCTCTTCGGACCAAACATTTTACGCAGTACCTTATTTTCGAAAACCTTAAGCCGTTGTTCATCCTTCAAAGTAAGCGGCCACGTTTCACATCCGTAAAGAACCGTCGGAAGAATAATAGTTTTATAAATTCTAACCTTTAAGTTTTTAGACAGAAGCCGCGAGCTAAGTAATTTAGCAACTGAATAATAACACGCATTTCCCACCTTTAACCGGGACTTTATTTCTTCCTGGATTTCATTTTTTCTAGTTATCATTGAACCTAAATACTTGAATTTCTCTACGTGTTCAAAAGTATGACCTGAATTATTAATATCATTAAGATCGCCACCATTTCTGCAACTAATCATATATTTCGTCTTATCGGTATTTAATTCGAGACCTATTTGTTTGCCGGTATTTACTAACACACATATATGAAATATATAGAAAGAGAAAATATTGTGATCGTGAAAAGTTTCTGATTCCAGAGTACTAATGACCAAGTCCCTAAAGAAAATCTGTGTGTGTGTCTGTGGTAACTCCCGCGCGGAAAAGAAAAGCCCTATGAAACTGAAATTTCATATTTAAGACAACTATACGCCCTAGGTGTTACAAAAACTTTTTATCAAAATCGGCTAACCAGAAGAGCCACTTTGTACTATGCATATTGCACCTTTTTACGATTTTCCCCAAAACAGCTCAAACGATTTTGATTAAACTTGCTGTATCGATGTAAAATTTAACATTATGTAGGTTCCATCCTAATTGAAATAGTCTGACAGGGCTTAAATGCCGATATCTTAAATTGTCTTACTCTAAAGTAGCTTTGACTTCTTAGATACTATAAAAATAACCATATCATCAGGTAAATATATAAGTCGAACAAATTCGATATCCAACCAAAGAAGAAAACTGAAAACATATTTTTTAATGCGATTTTTTTGTTTTTGAAATTAAGAACAGTAATATACCTACCTACATGTATAATATACCGTTAGAAAGCTAAATATTTTAAAAAATATATTACCTTATACACAAGTTTGTAAAAGTTAATAAAGAGTGATGAAAGTTCGATAAAACTAACTGATTATTTTAGATAATAATATAATATATTTTTTAATAAAACTCATGTTTCTATAGAAATTTAATTTAATTAGTTCTTTAATTTATTTTTATTTATTTAACGTCACTTTATGCTACTATGGCTAATCGGACGATGCTACAGTGGGAGTCTAAATTTTGCCTATCCAGGTTTTATTAGGATAGGGATCTTTAACGAGTACCTGACATTGCACAGGCTCGGGACCACCTTTTAACGTCCCCTCCGAAGGACGGCGTAACTAAGGATTTTTTACTCCCATTAAAAAATCCTAGGACCACCTGCAGGTTTGAACCCGTGACCTTTAGCATGGGAGGCTGTTACGCTAGCCACCCAGCTTCAAGTGATCCCCATTAGTTCTTTAATAGTTTCACTCATTTTTATCTGTAACTGTATTTGTAAATTCTTTAATCGAATTTAAACGAGGTAAGTGAAAGACATGTGTTGCCCGCACGATTTTTCGATTATTTTCATTTACTTTTGAGTCAGTTCTAATATATATATTCAATAGTATATCCCTAAATATTCCATAAAGATATATTGCATTTCTTCGTTATAGAATCCAAAGATTCTTAATCTAAATAAAATTTAATGAAAGTTTTTTTTTAACACAAACTAATTTAATTTAGAATTAAATTGATCATTAAAATTATAACTAACAATAAGTTGTGTTAACACAAAGAAAAAAAAAAAAAAAAAAAAAAAAAAAAAAAAAAAAAAAAAGGAAAGAAAAAAATGAGAAGTAATGAAGAACGATATAATTCTGAAATTAGGGATGGCGGCCAACTTGATAAAAACAAACTAAGGCCTAATTCAGAAGTTCATTTCTAAAACATTAATTACACAGGCACAGAGAAATTTCTGTTTTTGTGACTTCATTGCCAATTCGTTTTCTTTTCTTTTTTTACTTTATCTTGATAATAATTAAATCATCTTCATTTAATCAGTTCCTTTGTCATCAAAATTATGATTTATTTTGTGATCTAAAATTAATTTTTAATCGTTTCATTATCGTTCCTTACAAACGCAGTGACAAGAGAAATATTTTCTCATTTATGTTACTTGTGTGATCTTTATAACTTTTATAATCTCTTTATTTACAATAAATTATTTTGGATCTGATTTAGGGATTCAAGTGTGTGTGTGTTTGTGTATAAATAAATAAATATATATATAATATATATATATATATATATATATATATATATATAATATATATAAATTAACTTGGATACACAAATAAAGGATGTCCTTAATTTTTTTATTATTTAATTTTTATATTAATAATATTTTTTTGACTATATATTTAAAAAATAAAACGCTGCAAATTATTATAAAATGGCTGACCCGATAGGCGATGTCCTGTCTGAGGATCAAATAACTTATCATATAAAATATTAAGATCTTTCTCTTGACTGATATAAACATAACAGAAAAAAATAATATCCCTTTCATTATTATACTATAGCTATTGTAATTTAATTAATTGACTTCGTTACATATACATTTCTTTTTTTATGTTATAAGACCGATATTCTCTACCTAAACAGTTAATATAATTTGTATTTAATGTCATTGTATTTCTTTTGTATCTTTTTAGCCCTGATGATTACCCACAATGGGGTTCGAAACGTTGGCAAACAATAAACGGTTGAAACTATTAAGTTGTTTCATTTACTGACCTCCACCCGTACTAATTCCTTCCAGCAATTCTCAAAACGGTCAACTAATTATATCCATTATTATTATTTTTATTTAATCCGTTATTTCTCACAACACGCAATATTTTGTGAATAAGTTTATGCGCTTATAACACCTTTCTATTAAATTGCCATTATTATTTTATTGCATATTAACTTTTCTAAAATCTTGCGCTTTCTAATGGTATATTATACGCTTATGTTACTACTTATATTTCAGGAATAATATTTTGATGACTCGGTCACAGAAAATTTATTTTTAACGTTTAAAGAAAAGCTAAATTCCAATGAATTTTACTTATAAACCTTCATGAAACAATGCTCCAAATGATGTTGATGACTGTATCAAAATCCGTCCAGTGGTTTAGAAGGAGTTAGCGGAAACTAAAACCCCTTTATCATTTTATATATCTGTGGCGGTCGTGAAAAACTAGATAACTCGAGTTATATAAAAAATTAGTTAACTCCACGTATCGCTCCTTCAGACCGTCTCAACTTCGTGTTAGGTTGGTTAAAGAAATTTCTTGGTGGAAGATATTTCAGGTGTAATGGAAGCTGTATGTTCATATATGTTAATTACTCTATTTTGAGTATTACGTGAAATTTTAAGTCTTTCCCCTGTAAAATGAAAGATTTGGACTTAACCACTTATTCACGACCGCCACATAAATACACGTTTTGGTTGAAATACAGCATTGTAAAATTGAAATAGGTAGAAATTGAGCGGCGTGCTCTAGAACTTTTAAAATTCCTTCTTTCAAAGCACCTTTAATAATGTTGATTAAAAAAAAAAAATAACAATTTCATGTTGTTAGCATTGATAACGAATAAACAAATACTCAAAATGAAAGGATTTGATAACCAACTGTAGAAAACAATAGCAGGAATATTTTTTTACATTTATTTTTCGGCATTTAGGCCATTCTCAACAAACGCTGTCCAAATGATTTCCCTCGTACTAATACTGGTTATTTTAAAACTTTATTTTTTTCTGGTAGATTTTTTTTTTTTTGCTCTACTTGGTGCACATTATTTTTAATTGATTAATATTCTATTTTTCCGTTATAGGGTTCAGCTTACTGAGTAGATTGATGTACTTCTTTGGAGAGAAAATGTTTTGGAAAACCTCCGTTTCGTCATTGATGCACCCGTCATTAGCGTACCTCACAGAAGCTGCGCCAATGATGAAACGGGTGTTTGTTTTCAAATTTCCCTTGGAAACTTATGCTCTGGTATGAAGAAATATTCTGGTTCACACTTAATCGTACTCAATTGGGTGCTGTTCATATATAGAAGCGAATTTTTTAAAATATTTAACAGATGAAAGAGGCGAGAACTATCTTAATTTGTTCAAAAAACTTCGAGAGATCATTCCAAAAATCATTGGCTCACCACTAGATCGTCATTAGCTCACTTTCTGATTTCTGGTATAATTAGTTATTTTAATTAATTATTAATGTAATTAATTATTTTGATAATTACTCCTAATCAAGCTCTGCTGAGTGCTACATCAAATCAGATTTCATATATATGGACACCAAAAAAAGGATGGTCCAAAAACTCAACTTTTAAAATTTTCAAGAAAGACGCACCCGATTTTATGTATTGCTGAGAATGGCCCATATAACAATGCTAAGATGGTAGGTACAACACGCATTTTCTTTTTTTTTTTTTTTTTTTTTTTACATTTATCTTGAGAGACTTACCTACTGCGGTGACGACACCCCAGAACCTGGTGAAGTTCTTGACGTACTCCCAGAAGGTGGACCCCTCCTCGTAGGCTAGCTGCTCCTCGCAGACCCCGTAGACTGCCGTGCTGAACATGTCCCTCATGGCTATCCTCGAACACACATCCCGCCCTGAACACAGTCGGTCGAGCACTGAGCTCCCTCCGGCCCCCACTCTACGCCCCGTCTTCATTCATAGCCTCCCCTCGCTTTACACCCGATATCTTAAGGACGCTCATAAAAACCTCAGCGAGTACAGAAGAAATGGATCCTGTGATAAAATGACTGAAATATGGGATTTTATAATATGACATTTAAGCGATGAAACCTTCTGACACTTTTCTACAATGGTCACATAATAACAGGGATGGAAAATGACTCTTATATCGAGAAATGACTTTTTGGTTTGACCTTGAAAAATAAAAGTCATGTTCTAAATTTCATTTTCAACTTACTTAAAAAAGCTCCATAACGTTGTAAGAATGGTCGACTGTATGTAGATTTAAAGAAGTTGCTTCGTTAACAACACTTTAATTAAGTAAGAAAAGATAACCAGTTGCTTAAAACAATTTATGAAGAAAAAAAGTCTGTGCTTAAGACCGCACGGCAGAAGTGTAAAGTTCATTGCGAATCGTAATTTATATATATAATATATATATATAGGGAGCGGCGTGGTCTAGTGGATAGAGCACTGCTGTGCTCCGGGTCCTAGGTTCGAATCCCGCCTGTGGCAGAATATTATTTATTCTGTTAATTCAGTCGGGGGCGACCCTAGGGTATGGAGACCCTCCTGGGGCAGACCCAGCCTCTATAAAGTGGGTACCCAAATTAATTGGGAAAAACCTGGCGGCTGAGCGTGATTAAGGCCTAATCACCTCATTGCACTGCCGTTGGCCTAGAAATAGTACGAATCTCTATATGTACTGAGCCCAAGACCCTTCATGGGTTGTAGTGGTACAGGTTTTATATATATATATAATATATATTATATATATAGTAAATAATTTTATGTATTGTGTAGTATTATTATTGATCGCATAAGTAGGGTAAATGAGAAACAAATCAGAAATTAAAGTTTTTTGTTTTGTTTTTAATCCAAACAAATCAAATTATTTATTTTCGTTTTCGTAATCTACAAAGGGTTTGTCATAACTACAATAATAAATAAATACTTTCGATTAAATTTTACTTATATGTCTAGAAAAAACAGCATCAATTGTTGGGTTGTTTAACATGAAATGTTCGTTTTTATAGTTTCTGAAATACATAAGGATTTTGCAGGTCTCTGTTGTTTTCTTCCGAATGTTTACGTATTTAAACTAAACAGTTACTAATCCTCTACCTTTGTATTATAAACATTATCTTCCCAATCAATTACCCACTTTTTAGTATACCTCCAAATATGAACATGGAAACACGCAATTTTCGAGTAATATTTTTGTACGAGTTTAAACTCGGCCATTCAGCAGCTGAGGCCGCTAGATATATTTGCAAGGCGTTTGGGGAAGGGAGTGTTAATGAACGGACCATTCGCCGTTGGTTTGCCAAGTGTTCAGCTGGGGATACCGACTTGGAAAACCTGCCCTGAGGAAGACCTCCGTCCGTTATAGACAACGATGTCCTCAAACATACAGTAGAAGGAAACCCCTACCAAACAGTTAAAGGACTCAGCACAACTAAATTCAAGTGCATCTACCGTTTCTAGACATTTAAAGTGCATTTAGACAACTTCGTCAAAGGAAAACTTTTTGAAAATGATGATCAAGTGAAAAGTGCGTTTTCAGATTTTGTCCACTTCAAAACTCCGAGTTTTTCAGTTCGGGTATAAAAAGTTGGTGTCACGTTGGGGAAAATGTATAGAAAAAGAAGGTAAATACTTCGAATAAAATTATCTTGTTTTCATATGGTATTTTTAATAAAAATCCTTTACCTTGAAAACGGACATTTCATGTGACACAACCCAATAGTTCCGTATATTGTTGTACTTTCATTTATATTATATGACATGTTTAAATCCAATGTGAAAATCAATTAAAGGCTTTTTTTTTGGGGGGGGGAGGGTGTAATCACTGTTTTAGACAGTATTTATTTACTTTATTTTTTATTTTATTTATGTATTGTTTTAAACATTTTGTTGTAATATTTTGTCATGCACCCCTGAAGGTGTCCTACATTTTAGGGCGAAACGTTAAATAAAAAAACAAAACAAATTTATGTTATTTTCCGAATTTATTAAAACAAATTCTGCCTTCACCCTCTCTTGCTACTTTCGTGAACTCTCACCAGACCTAGCTCTCACGGTATTTTAACTACCTGTTTTCTCACAGTGTAATGCGGCCTTTAAGGACGCTCATAAAAACCTCAGCTAGTAAAGAGGAAACGTATCATATGATAAAAGGAGGACTGAAATATGGGATTTTATAATATTATAATATAGCGAAAAAACCTCTCATAACAGACACCTCTCTGCTACAATGGAAATATAAAACCGGAGATCGAAAGTTTTTACGGGCGCAATGAATACAAATCAAGAAATGACTTTATATTTGACCTCGGTAAATAAAGTCAAATTTTGAGTTCAGTAAAATAAAAGTCGCGATTTTATTTTTGATATGAATGAAATGAAATGAAAAAAATGAACAATAATTTTTATTCTGGGACATTTCGTCCCCTAAGAATAATTATAATAATAATAATTATATATATATATATATATAAATATATACATATATATAATTTTTTTTTTATTTATTATATTTTTTTTTGGACAAATTGATTAAATTATTTATTTATTTATTACAAAACAAAAAATTTGACATAAAATTTAATTTGCCATCTGCATTTCCTTAGCAATAAGCAAATTTGTGACTGCTGAGCAGCGGCTCATCACAGCTGAGTTCGTTAAGTGATCACATAATCTTGCCACCGCCTGCGTAGTTCGTGGGTGGGCTGTAAGGATTCGTAGAGCATTTAATGTTTCTGTAAAGGGTTGGTGTTGTATGTTAGTCTTAGGTGGAAGTTATTGTATTGTTCTGAGCAGTGCTGAAATAGTCGGAATGTTTAAGTCGTTATGTATAACGTCATTTGTTACGTAGAACGGTGCGTCCACTATTTTGCGCAGCAATTTCGACTGAAAAGACTGTGTCCTTTGATACTTGTTGGTTTAGCAGAGCCCAACAGTTCTATACCCGTATTCCAGATTGGTTTTTAGCAAAACTTTGTAAAGAGTTAGTTTGTTGGTTAATGATAATTTAGAGCGTCTGTCAAGTAATCTAAATAAAAGAATAATAATTATTATTATCTAGATAATAATTATAATAAATATTATAATAATAAGTAAACAGAGGAAGTCCAGTTTGTCTAGCTTCATTTGATACATAATTATTTAGTTAAGTAATTATAGAAGTTAATATAAATGAAAAATACAAATAAAACAGATAACACCAAATGAGTTTAGTTATTTTTTAACAAAGTCTAGATTTATCACATATTTGCGGAAGATTAATTTTCTGCTGATTTGGGAAATATGGTTACTCCAAGTTAAGTTTTGATCAAATATAATTCCTAGATTTTTTATGGAGTTTTGGAACTTTTAAGAAGTTTTATTGAGAAAGAGTAAAAAGTAGTAATAAAGTGAATGGAGGGAAGGTTTTGAGCCAATAAGTATTGCCTTTGTTTTCGGTGGATTCAGACTCGGTTTATTTTCCGAAGTCCAACGGTTAATGCTATTGATATCTTCTTGGATTTTACGGTAAGTCTCGAATATATCAGAAGGATCGAAAGACAGGTAAATTTGTAGGTCATCTGTGTACAGATGCTACATGGAATGTTGGAATGACGGAACTATTTTCAACCGACAACCGACATATCCATTAATCCGAGGAGGAGATAAAAAATGTGCTGGATGTGAGATCTCCGACGTAAATTAATAATCAATCACGCCAAGAAAGGCGCTTCACATGCCATTATTTCCCATTGCTTTCGCATATATGTTGATTGCCTATGTATTATGGATCAATGATAGGTGAAAATTAATATTTAAAGAGAGATAAAAAAATCAACTCCATAAATAAAACTTCATGATTTAAATTTCAAATTCTACAAATAAAAGTGAATGTAGAATTTTCATTGTATGAATATGTATATACATACATATGTATTTTAATATTAAGAAAAACTTTCATATTTTGGAACAAGCTAAAATAATATATTTAAATATATTGATAGATGTATTTAAATATATTGGATATTACAAAAATCGGATTTTTTTTTTTTTTTTTTTGTGCCTGGAGTGCTGAACTCTGGAAAATAATTTATGATTAGTTTGAGAGCTCAGTAACAGATCAATTATGAATATAAATTAATTAGATTTATATTAACTTTATATATTATATATATATATATATATATATATATATATATATATATATATATATATATATATATATGGTTGAAATACATACAACTTGATGGGCTTTAGTATCATTAGGGGAGCAGCGTGGTCTAGATCTTTTAAATTTTCTTCTTCTAAAGTGCCTTTGATAATGTTGATTACAAAAAGTTAACAATTCCAAGTAGTCAGCATTGAAAAAAAATTGGCAAATATTTAGAATGAAAGTTGATTTCATAACCAACTGTAGAAAACAAGAAAAGAAATATTTTTTAGATTTATTTTGTCGCATATAAGAGTGCTCTAAGATGGTAGGCATGTTTGGAAAACTAAAGATGTTAGGAAAATTGTTTTAACGAATTGTGGTAAATACTGTACCTTAAAGCCTTTTTTTTTTTTTTTTTTAATTTTTCCCAAAAATAGTAGTAAAAGCTAGATATTTCTGTATTAAAAACTAAATTCCTTGAAGTGTTATACCATTCGAAGTGGCGGCTACGAACATCAAATCCAGACGTGGTAAATATAAACCAATTAACCCAGTTGTAAATTCTGTGCAGCTGTTCAACTAGTCCTACGATTACTGTTCCAGTTTATAACGGACAATAAGAAGGGAAAATCAACTTTTAATGATGAAGCGTTTACGCGTGGGCGTACATACAAAAGGCTGTAGGCTAGCAGAAGATAATACAGTTAATCAAAGGGGCTCGAAAGAGGTGATGTTCGCTTATAAATAAAGTTTTTAAACGGCTATATCTCACCAAATCTTCACTGTACAGAAAATCTATGCATAGGGAAATTTAAGTCATTAAAAACGCTACAATTCAGTGTTATATAATTTCTTGTATCTCCAGTAACTTCCGAGATATTTTGAAGAAAAGAATGAAATCGCAAACAATCGTTTTCTCTTTAAACTTCAATCATTCTAATAATTCGACATTTTAAATTGGTCAAACTTCTTCGATGTATTGAAAATACTTATATGAAGAGAACCACAGAAGGGTGAGGATCAATTTTAATTAGAGAGGTAATTAGGGGGTTCTTTTCACTGATTTTTTTCGTAGAAAAAGTAGGTGCTGACCTTATTTTGAACATAAATTGCTTAATTTTTATGCTAGTCACTATTTTTTTATTTTCTAAGCGGTCTAATTTTATACTTTAAATAAATTATCAATAAGTTATCCTCGAAAAAAGCAAATATTTCCTGTTATTTGACTCTAAATCTATGAAATTACGCACTTGACGAAAAAAAAATTATTAACATGCCGTATCTCGGTTTGTATTGGTCGTAGAAAAATAATAAAATGAGGATTTTATTTTTAAAAGCGACAATTTTTCTCTCTTCATTTGTTTTGATAAAATGCAGATTTTACAAAAAAAACTTTTAAAAACATTGTTTTTTCGTCAAAAAACTGTTACTTTCAACTGCGAATAAGTAAAAAAATATTACAATAGTTTTACGAAGAAAATGGAAGAAGAAAGCACATGTTTTTATTAGAACCACTTTCCCCATCGATTTCTACAGTTAAAATGTAGTAAAAACTGTCCACCCCCAAGATGGGATGGCAACCACCCTCAAGGTTACACCGGCATCATGTAGAAAATGATCATTGTGCTATTTCCTATCTTCTGTCAAATTTTACGTAATTCCATGCTGGGCGAAAAAATTGTGAACCAAAATGTTTCATTTCCTGTACTATATACAACGTTGTATATAGCACAATTTAAAAAAAAAAATCTATATCTTTCCAATTGAATTCTGCGTTGTTTTTTTTTGTTTCCCTCTTTCTTCCTTTTTTGTCATCAAACTCGTTCAACTTCTGTTTCTAACGACATTTCGTTTTTTAGTTAGACTTATCCCATACACAGAGACCTTTTAGCGAGACTTAGCCGTTTGGACTTTTCCTTACTATTTACAGTACAGAAATCGTGAAAATGTTCGATTCGAGTTTTCAACGGAAATACACATTTCAGGATCCTCTGAGACCAAAGGACCAAGTAACGCAAAGGGAGAGAAGGGATGGCTGAGTGGGTCAGCGCGCGTTTCCTAGCAAACTGATAACCAAAACTTTTGTCTATCCCGGTTTAATTAGAATAGGGATCTTTAACGAGTTCCTGACATCGCACAGGCTCAGGACCACCTTTTTACGTCCCTCCCGATGGACGGCACAACAACGGTTTACGCCCATTAAAATATCCTCCTGCATGTATGAATCCGTGACCTTGGACATGGAAAGCGGAAGGCTATAATGCTACAGATGACCAAAAATAATATCGACTTCGCGTCTCAGTTCAGGAGAAAGACCATTCAACATTAGTACGTCCCCCGCCCTCCCTAGTCGGTATTTGAGTGTATGTGACAAGACTACCTCAAAAACTAAGTATTATGAAACTGAAATTTTGTATTTAAGACAATTATATTATTGTACTACTCTACTAGGCCAAAGGTGGCGAGTTCGAATCCCTGTCCCGGGAGGGCTTTCGCAGGCATATAATTAAATGGGGGTTCACTCACATCCTCTTGAGTGATGTTAGTAAACGCCCATGTAGGGGTGAACCACCTTTGGAGGGTGAGGTGACTGAGTGGGTTAGCGTGAAGTTGTGAACGCGCATCGCCCGTTCTCTTATATAGACTCTTGGTGAAGGGTGTTTTAACTCGGCCCTGAGAAAACCTGTATAGCCTTAGAAGAAAAAAAATGTTTATACTCTACAACTGCCATGGAGAATAGTAAATATTTCTGCTGTTGTCTCATTTAGTTGTTTATTGAATTTATTCAACTTGTATATTTACCTATTTTTTAATCAACCAATAGATGTCACGGTTAATTTTTTCGAATCTACAAAATTAAAAGTACTTTAGAGGACGATTTTTTTTTAATTTTGCATTTAAGCCCTCTCAGCAGTTTTTTAGATGATTGTGAAAAGGTGCAAAATGCTCGGTATAAAGTGGCACTTCTGGGTAGTCGATTTTGTTGACTTCTGCAAAAGTTGCTGTAATATTTCAGGTTTATCCAAAATTTCTTTTTAGGTTGTTATGAAATGCGGTTGAGTTTAGTGTTCCATGCCCACTATTCTCAATGGAGCTGTAGGGTAGGACCATCACTCCCCAAGTCTATTTAGTGATTTTCCACCAGTTGGCTGATGGGTCACACATACTCCAGAGAAGGATGTGAGTGAATATGCTTGAATAAGTCCTCCTGGGATGGGATTCGAACTCACCTCCTTTGGCATTGTAGACTAGTGCACTAGCCCCCACACAAGCATATACTTGTCTTAAATATAGAAGTTCAGTTTCATAAGACTTCTTTTTTTCAGCAAGTCTTACCAAATACAAACAGAGACTTTTTTGCCGGACTTTTATTTTTTTAAAGAGATCAATGCGATCCTCAATTTACAAAATAATTAAGCATTACAAACTTATCTGAGATAATGAAAAGCCAATTTATGCTGCAGGTGTCAACTTTTAAGGAGCAAATCCTATTTTATGACATTGGGCTGTAAAATAACTGCCACCAACCACAAATTGCCACCTTTCACATAATTTATGGAATTTGGTTATCATCAACAGTTAAAGGACAACTCGAGTGCTTCGCGTCTTCCAAGTCAAAATTTCTGGTTCTGAACCAATCAAAATGTTTATGGACGGTGTTTTCTCCTCAGGCATCATCACCATACACAGCAAATTTTATTAACCGCATATTCAGTGGATTTTCATTTTCAGAAATAAAAAAATCATTAAATGATGAAAATGAATTTTTTTCTTTTCCATTTTGAGCAAGCAAATACCATTTAAAGATAAGGAATCTCGGTTGAAACTTATGCGTAAAAGTACCTTAAGTAATCCTTTTAGAATACGTAAACATTATTGACCAATTAAACATGACTTTATAAAGACGGAGAGGATTAAATTGAAATATTGAAAAACAATACCAACTTATTCTACAACCCATTAGTAAACTGGATATTGGGAAATCTAATTAAGGGATGTTTTGCACGGATTAGAAAGTTGACTGCTTCATGCAGCTTTGGGAACAGGTTAGATGGCGACCTCATTAACAAATTAGTTTGAGTTAAGTTTTGATCAAATATAAATTATGTAAAGAGGATCATAAAAATAAGCCTTTAAGAATTGAGACATTGATTTCCAAAAGGTACTAAAGGACATTTTTTACGAAATTGATATTTTTACATATTTATATTCTCCTCATTTAGTTTTATCTAAATCTTAAATTTGATTGTATTTAATGAACACTCATGTCCTTTAATAACGTGATTTAGAAATGCTATTTATTTCTTAAGATACTTATTACACATTTAGTTTCATTCCAAATCATAACAGAACATTTCATTTCATAGCTTTAATATGGTTTTATTAATATAGTAAATAAATAATTCTAGATTTTAATGCGAAAAGAAACAAATTAGCTAGTTTAATAATATAGTAATGAGAGATTTTCACGCTTCCTGTAAAATTCCTCAGAATGGATATAGTACCTTTTGGAAATCAACGTCTCAATTATATATGCTGGAGTTGAATATGAGGTCACAAAAACTGATGGAGTTTGGTTGTGAAACTCTGCCACATTCCCCAAAACTTTCTGGACCTCTCAGCTACAGAATATAATTTTTTTTAGACATCTCCACCACTAATAACATGAAAAAATATTTAACAGAAAAATAGAATAAGAAAAAGCTTTTTTGGAGTTTATCAAATTAAAAAATGGGAACGAAGGGGAGCCCGTGGCTGAGTGGCTAGCACGCTAGTCTCTCATGCTAAAGGTTGTGAGTTCAATTCCCAGTCCCCTGGGTATGTGAGACCTGTCAACCAAATGGTGGCCACTCTCAAAATTAGGCATAGGGAGTGATGACCCTACCCTATAAAATACATTGAGAAACGCAAGGCAAAGGGCCTACACAGCCTGTCACGCCATTGGTGGAAAAAAAAAAAAAAAAAAAAAAGGGAAATTATATATTGAGGAAATAGAAAGGTTGTTAACACTTTGGCAGAAATGTATTGATAGTAGTGGAGACTATTTTGATTAAATAAAACAGTTTTAAATCTGTCTCTTTAAACCAAAATCCTGCATTATTTTCCTGACGATCCAATATAAGAAGGAATATCTGGGTTTGAGACCGCATGCTGCTGTCTTCTGTAAGATAACAGGAAACTTAGTCTTGCCTTTCATCTCGGCCTTTCTCAGTTCTGTGAAATTACCTTACTTGATGACTTAGTTTTATGTTTTCAGAGTTGAAGGAATAGTTGACTCAATGATATATCTGAATAAAAAGTTTATTTAACATTAAAATGAATTATTTAATGACACGTAAAATTTATTTTCAATAAAGTGCAAAATAACTACATAAAATTTTAGCTGTAATCTACTTACATTATGAATAAATATTACATTAAAATATCAAAATAAAAAATAACTATAATAACATTAACAGAGTTTAAGTAATAACCATTTTAAACATAGTTCTAAAATTTTATAATTTAAGAAAGTTTAAGGCATACTTCTTTTAATATTTCAATAATAACAGTGTAATAATAAAGTAACTAGATAACAATAATATATTATTAAGTCAAGCTCGTAAATGGATGGAATGGTAATAATTTAAGAATATTTTTTACCTTGGCTATCAACTAATAATTGATTGATTAGAATATTATTAAGTTCACTAGCCATAAGCAATTATAATTATGAAACTAATGATGCCTAGTAACGCCATCGACTGCTTCTGTTGGCAGTGTTAGTTTTTGTACCGATGATTTCCAAAGCTGAAAGATAAAATATTAATTACAAAATAATAAAATAAAAAACATGTCAATATTTAAATAGACTAACCGAGGTTAACATAAGAAGGAAGCTATCAGATAAGAATGATAAAAGAATAATAATAATACCTCGTACATTGGAATTTAGATCTTTGAATAAAACAATAAATTGTAATATTAAATTAAAAATAATAATAAATACAAAACACGTTGCAAATTATTGCACAATTGTTTATTATTTTCAAATAACTACATAAGGGTATAAATGTTTATAAAGCTATTTATAGACAGTTAAATAATATGAAAAGCAATAAATAATTCAAAGGAAAATAGCCTAAAATGTTCTTTCACTACTGCTAATTTCAAAATGCTATATCTATGCAAATTCTTAATCGATTTCAATGATTCTTTTGTCGTTTGGAGGAAATTTAATTCTCCATGAAATAGCAGTCTTATAAGTTGTGGTTTGACCATATAAGATTTTTTTTTCTTTCTTTGTTCATCCGATGTGTTGATCTCGAAAATCTTTAGGATTTTTTTTTAATCTTCAATAACAACCCAGTTTTGGGAGAATTACATCAAATATAATTTTTGACTTGAATATATAGATCATTGTATTTGTTTATTGGCCTTCACTGATTCTAAATATCTATAAAGTCAAGGGTCTATTTACGGATTAAATTTCAATTTATTTTTTTTAAATAAAAAATAACTTATTTTTTTTCAAATAAGTTTTTTCTCTACATTAAAAATAACTGAGTTATTGAATCAAATCACTTTTAATCAGCCGCTATTTTAAAAATAGCCAGCTGATATCAACATCCAGCTGTTAGGATCATCATTAGATGCCCCAGTATTGTTGTGGCAAATATCAAAAAAATTGGTCCATTAGTTCAAGAGAAAAGTCACGGATAGCGGACAAATGGATTTTTTTTTTTTTTTTTTTTCGTTATTTGAATTCTACGGAACATTATGGTAATAGTATATTTTATTTTAATTATCATTTAAATTTGTTATATTTTTTTCTTAAATTTGATTTATTCATTTAATGATGAATTGATATACTAATCTCTTAGTTTTTTTTTTTGTTTATTTTTTTTTTTATTGTTTTAATTGTTTACTTCATTACTGTTTTTATTTTTTTAATCTTTCTCGTATTGATTCTTGAAAGGTATTGAAATCAAATCATTTATTATATCATGTATAGTATTGTTATAATAGAAATATGGCCAGCTGATATAAACATTGTAGACTGATTTGGGTCATCGTTAGATGGTAGTATTGTGTTGGCTTCAATGCGTTATAAAAATTCGGTCCAATTAAGTATCAATGGTAAAGTCACGGATAGCAGACAAATGGATTTTTTTTTTTTTTTTTTTCGTTATTCGAGTTCTACGGAACATTATGGTAATAGTATATTTTATTTTAATTATCATTTAAATTTGTTATATTTTTTTTCTAAAATTTGATTTATTCATTTAATGATGGATTGATATACTAATCTCTTAGTTTTTCTTTGTTATTTGTTTTTTTATTTATTTTTTATTGTTTTAATTGTTTACTTCATTACTGTTTTTATTTTTTAACCTTTCTCAAAGGCAACAAAGGCCTTATTTACTTTCCTCTGTATTATTCTGAAGGGACCTCTCCCAGAATAAATAAATAAATAATTATTATTATAGTGTAAATAATTATTGTTATTAATGTGTATCCTGAAATAGTGGTCTCTGCATAATAGATAATTATTTTAGTGACATTTTTATTGTAGACATAATGATTGTAGGTATCGTTAAGATAGGTAGTAATGATGTCTGGACTTTACAATGCGTTACTAAAAAGTGTCAAGGATACCACTATGATTAAGTATCTAATGGTAAAGTATAACTTTTTCTTTTTAAGGAGATCAGTAACTGCAGATATTTACTTTATAATACAAAATTTTTCAAAATCATGATCTAAAAATCAAAAACAAGAGTAGATACGAGTAAAACATACTTGTAAAGCGGACCGATTCGTCAATCTCACTCTCTAGTGGTTTGGTTTCTTTATGCTCTAAATTAAAACTCTTTCCACTAATATTCTAAAAACAAAAAACAATAAATTGTTGTTTAGTAAATACAAGTTAAACAAACTAAGAATGAGTAATCAAAAATATGAGTATATGTATATATATATATATATATATATATATATATATATATATTTTTAAATATTTGAATGGTTAGAATTAAATATTAATCTTTATCTCAATTCCTTTTGAAAACATAACTAATTTAATTTTCTAATGAAAATTGTTTATGAAATACTAACCTTCTTCTTTGATGTATTTGGTCGAACACGGGGAAGAGTCTTTGTGAATCTGACCATAGCTGAATTCACTCGTTTATCTGGTTTCTAGTAAAAGAAAAAGACAATTATTTAAAAGGAATGTTGTATTAATAAAAAAAATGAGTATACACAGCCTGAATAAAGATCAAACAAGTCAAAAAAAAAATTATGCATCAATCATTTCAAAAAGGGGTACAGATTTCCAAGATACTGAAGCAGTCATAAATTTTGAGATTTATTCGATGATATAATCAGAAATATATAGCTTTAAAAACTTTATATTAATCAAGAAGAAATAAGAACTATGTTGTAGAAGAAATCGTACACCAACAGGACTAACAAAAAAATTATTTATGTTACCAATGAGGTCAACGATATAAAAAATTAATTATTAAAAGAAAACAAACAAAAAAACAAATTAGATACATACCCCAATTCATCTCTATTAAGCAGTAATAAAAAGATGAAAACATCACTGAAAATAAAAATAATAAATAAAAGAACAGAAATTGAAAAAAAAATAAATAAACAAACAAATGAAATAAAAAATGAAATGCTAAATAAAAAAAGGTTAAATGATTCTTAAAAATAAAATAAATATTAAAAAACAAAACATATTTAGATGAAAAATAAAATCAATGCTCTGATGTTTATTGGACTTGTTGATATCTCATTTTAAATAGTTACAAATTCAATTATGAAATTATTGTTTTATTTTTTTTATAAAATCATTAGCCCTATAAATGGTCTGTCATTCCAAACAAAACAGATTTCTGTTACAAAAAATGCAGAGTTGGGACAGGAAACATGAAGAGACACTGAGAAATGGTTGTGTTGATTGTTTGCAAAACTGTTTTTCACTCATTTTTGGCTAGTTCAAAAACTCTTTTTAAAAACTTATTTTTATTTTTTATTACTACTTATTATTAGTAGTGCTTTCCTCAGGTTGGCAGAGGCAGCAAAGGATATGGAGATGGACATCAACCAGGAGAAGACAAAATACATGAGAGCTGGGCCGGGAACAGAGAATACAGACTGACATCCTGTGATAATGGGCCCTTTTGCGTTCCAGAGCGTAGACCAATTTGTGTACCTCGGATCAGCAGTAAATTGTGGAAATAGGATCTCCAGGGAAACAAGTCAGCGTCTCCTCAAAGCCAACAGGTGCTATTTTGGCCTCCGAAAGCACCTGAGAAGTGCCTACCTCACCCATCGCACAAAGTGCCTTTTGTATAAGACCCTCATTAGGCCCGTCTTAACTTATGGATCTGAGACGTGGACCCTCACTGGTAAAGAGGAGAGGGATATCCTCATATTTGAAAGAAAGATATTTGGGCCAGTTAAGATTGGGGAAAGCTGGAGGCGGAGGACAAACTTGAAAATCTACCGGATCTATGGCGAAGCTGATGTGATGAGGATAATCAACTTGGGAAGACTGCGATGGGCTGGCCACGTAGTACGGATGCCAGACCACGAAGTTCCAAAAAAGCTGCTGGATGGGAGGCTCCATCGGACAAGGGGAAGAGGAAGACCCAGCTTAGATGGGTGGACCACATCGGGCCAAGGACCACATCGGTCTGTAGCGCCATGGATGATGATGATGATGATGATGATATTAGTTATAATACACACTTCTCTGTGAATGTGTAAAATAGAAACAATGAGCAGACAATAATATAACTAAATAACACTGCATTTTAAACTAACAGGTTATTAAACTAGCCAACCTAGAGAGCTTAAAAATTACATAACCAAGGAATGTTTAAATGTTCTAATGAATTAAAAAATATGTAATTAATAAAATAAAATAATAATAACTAGAAAAAAATTAGGACTTACTTTGGGTTTGATAGCGAGAGTTTCGATTGGAGGAAGAATCACAGTTCTATCGGATGCCTGTATTTTATTTTTCTTGTTGCTAGTCAACTGCATAACTTTTGATCTAAAACATATTTCAATATTAACATTATAATAAATAGCCTGGCTATAAGCAAAAATTCTTAAAGTTTATTTTTCTATTAAAATACATTCCAACACCTGAAACCTTCTATTTGGTATTTTTTTCTAAAGTAATGAGAGTGACAATACATTTTTAAACAGAATATACAAAATTAGATTCACTAATACCAAAATTACACATTAAATGCTTATATAAGGTTTATAACAAAACAAATTTGATAACAGGAAATAAGAGAATTATATTTAACCTGTAACAAAAGTTGATTTGGGTTTTTTTCATAAATAAATTATTTTTCGGATAACTAATGCATTAAAAACTGAGTTTACAAATAAATAAAAAATAGTTCAGTGTTTTTCAAGTGAGGTTGGAATTAAACAATTAGTTCTGTTGAGACTTTAAAGTACTTTTACATGCCCATCTCTCTCTATATATATAAAATGATAACGGGATTTTGGTTTCCGCTAACTTCTTCTAAACCACTGGACGGATTTTGATACAGTAGTCACCATCACTTAGGGCATTGTTTCCTAAAGGTTTATAAGTAAAATACATTGCAATTTAGCTTTTCTTTAAACGGGAAAAATAAATTTTCAGTGACCAAGTCATAAAAAAATTATTCCTGAAGTATAAGTAGTGACATAGATGTCTAATATACCGTTGGAAGGCACAAGGTTTTAGAAAAGTTAATATACAATAAAATAAGTCGGGAAATTTAATAGAAAGATGTTATAAGTGCATAAACTTATTCACAAATGTTATTTGTAATGTGGTGGATTAGAGAGGTTATGGTGATTCATGGTAATCTTACAGGTTATCTACTTCCATAAAGTAGTCAAGATTTTAGAAAAAAAAATCTGGTGCGGCCAACACACGACTTTCACTTAAGGTGCAAAGTGCATGGTATAAAGTAGCTCTTCTGGTAAACCGATTTTGATGAAAAAGATTTTGTAACGTCTCGGGCGTATAGTTGTCTTAATTATGAAATTTCAATTTCATAGGACTTATCGTTTCCTACCAGTGGTTACCACACACACACACACACACACACACACACACACACACACAGACCTTATTGCGGGACTTGATTATTTGTGGACTCAGGGACCCTAAAATGTGTATTTCCGTTTAAAACTGTAATTCGAAAATTTTCACGATCGCAATACTTTTCCTTACTATATATAGATAGTACGTGAAAGTAAAATTATATGATCTATATCGTACATAAGTTGCTAAAATAAAGGAAAAGTTGTTATAAACTAATACAGTTAATAATTATTTCTACTTTTAGATCATTTCACTAAAAACAGTAGTTTTACTGTAAACTAAATGGGACTCACATGGTAACTAAATTAACTATAATTCATTAAAATGTATTTAGAAAAAGTTCTAAGAAAATTTAAAATTGTAATAAAAGGAATAAAATAGGAACCGTTAAACATAACAAAAAAATAAAATAAACCAATTTTTGACCAATTTATGTTTCTAATTTCTGCCAATGATTAAATATAAGAATTAATAGACTTTACATAATAAAAATAATACTTTCTTGCTGAGTGCACTTTTTGTTATGATGAAATCATAATCCTGAAGTAATAAACTTTTAATTGGTCGAACTGAAGTTGTTTAAACATAAATGACACCACATTTAAATTTCACCCGTGCGAAGCAAGGGCGGGTCGCTAGTTGAATTTATATGAACGGTTTATTCAAGAATCAAGTACAGATTAAAATATATAACAAATACAGTCAAAATACAACTGATATAAAAAAAGTATTAGAGGCTCTAAAAGAAGGGGTCAATGCTCTGACCTGGTACATGTAAATACTATAAAAAATTTTAATCGGGCAGCATGAAAAGTAACCATAATTAGAAAATGTATTTCTAAACAAAAACAAATTTAATTATAACTTGTTAAATTCTTAAAAAAATTAAATTATAACATTCTTAAGATAGACATTTTAACTATATACTATATAGTAAGGGAAAGTATTGCGATCGTAAAAAATTTTCGAATTCCAGTTTTTAATGGAAATACATGTTTTAGGGTCCCCTGAGTCCAAATGACCAAGTCCCGCAAAAAGGTGTATGTGGTAACTCCCAAAAGTCCTATGAAACTGAAATTTCACTGAAAAATTCAAAATCGGCTAACCAGAAGAGCCACTTTATACCATGCATATTGCACCTTTTTATTGTTTTCTCAAAAACGGTTCCGACGATTTTGATTAAACTCGATATATCAATGTAAAATTCAATAGGCTTTAATATCATGTAGGTTTCATTCTGATTAAAATAGTCTGACAGGGCTTAAATGCCGATTGTTAAATTTTCTTCCTCTTAAGTACCTTAAATTTTGTTGATTCTATAAAAATAACTATATTATCTTGTTACCACTGATGAAAAACACGTAAATATATAAATTGATTGAATTTGATACCCAACTAAAGGAAAAAACTGAAAAAAAGTACTTATTTAATGCAATTTTTTGTTTTTTAACTTAAGAACAGTAATATAAAGTTTGAAAGCTAAAGATTTTAGAAAAAAATATTATCTCATACACAAGCTTTTAAAAGTTAATAGAGAGTGATAAAAAGCCGATAAAACTAAGTAATTGTTTTACATAATAATATAATATGTTTTTTAATAAAACACATGTTTCAATAGAAATTCCATTTAACTAATTCTTTAATAGTTTGGCTCATTTTTATCGTATACTGTATATTAAAATTCTTTAATCGATTCTAAAAATGGAGGTAAGAGAAAGACGTGTGTTGCCTGCACCAGATTTTTTATTTTTATATATACAGGTGCAACTTTATTAAAAAAATCTTTAATTCCTATAATATTACAAAGAATATATACACGATGGTGTGTAAATTACCTGCCTCTGTCTTTAAATCTTAACTCTAGTCTTAACATCTCTGAAGTGCTTGAATGAGGCCAGGTCATACGAGGTTGCTATTGTATTGACAAACTAATGATAGATGACTTCTTCATTATTCTTAGCATACAATAGTAGTCATTAAAATTTCATTTCTAACAACTATTTTTAGTTAGTAAAAATAAAGATCTACTTCATAATAGTTCTTTATTAAACTATAAACTTCAACAAAAAAATTTGTATTCAAATGCTGTATTTTAAAATACAATACTTAAAATACCTCTCCAATACTAAACCACAACTAGTTTTTATTGAGAAGAAAAAATAAAATTTAATTATCAATGTTGATAAAATTACAAAATTAATTTTCCCCCTTATTTTAACAATATTTATAAAAGAAAGTAACAATTCTCTTATTTATCTGGTTATCACAGTCTATAAAAAATGATAATGCCTATGAAGCTGACATTTTTAATGGAGGTTCTCCATACTGTATAGATGTGCAATAAGACTGGGTTTGGAAAAATTTGTTCTCAAAATCGTTAAAAACAAAATTATTTCTAAACATATCCAGAAAAATTATAATTTTTCATTCAAAAGTTGAAGAAATTTCTAACCAAATGAAAACAAAATCGATTTAATCAGATCAGTATTGGCAAAGATAATAAATTTATAATTAACATATTAAATCTAATAGGACTCTTTTTGGGGTCAGGTTTCCATGGAAACACATTCAATTGTTATTAGATTATTTAAGTGATTTAAAAACTTATTTTTAACTTCTTAACGTGTTTTTTATGTGAAAGACTTCACCCATTATTTAGAAAAAAAAATATTAATAGCATTTATGACGTAAAAGAGCTATGATGATATATGACGGTTATATTGGGTTGTTTCACATGAAATGTCCGTTTTTATAGTTTCTGAAATACATGATTTTGCAGGTCTCTGTTGTTTTCTTCTGAATGTTTAAATATTTAAAGTAAACAGTTACTAATCCTATACCTTTGTATTATAAACATTAGCTTCCTAATCAATTACCCACTTTTTAGTATACCTCCAAATATGAACATTGAAACATGCGATTTTCGAGTAATATTTTTGTACGAATTTAAACTCGGCCATTCCCCAGCTGAGGCTGCTAGAAATATTTGCAAGGTATTTGGGGAAGGGAGTGTTAATGAATGGACCATTCGCCGTTGGTTTATTTTGTTTTCAGCTGGGGATACCGAGTTGGAAAACCTGCCCCGAGGAAGACCTCTGTCCGTCATAGACAAGGATGTCCTCAAACATACAGTAGAAGGAAACCCCTACCAAACAGTTAAAGGACTCTCAGCACAACTAAATGCAAGTGCATCTACCTATTGGGAAAGTAAAAACGCTCGATACATGGGTACCTCATGATCTCACTGAGCGGCAGCAACACCCCATGTTTCAAAACATACCATGCAAAAATTGAAAGAACTGGGCTACAAAGTTCTTCTGCACCTGTCGCATCTATTCTCCCGACTTGTCTCCAACAGATTACCACCTGTTCAGGAATTTAGACAACTTGATCAAATGAAAACTTTTTGAAAATGATGATCAAGTGAAAAGTGCGTTTTCAGATTTTGTTTCACTTCAAAGCTCAGAGTTTTTCAGTTCGAGAATAAAAACGTTGGTGTCACGTTGGGAAAAATGTGTAGAAAAAGAAGGTAAATACTTCAAATAAAATTATCTTGTTTTCATACCATATTTTTAATAAAAATCCTTTACCTTGAAAATGGACATTTAATGTGACACAACCCAATATTTTAAAGCTAAAATGATAGTATTCAATAATTACGGTGATCTTATTATAAATTTGACACAATCTAATAATTGAGATCTGACATTCAATACATTGTTATATGTAGGCTGTTAAATAGTTCTATGAAAGGGGTACTCACTACGTTCGCTAAAATAATTTTTAAAAATGTTTGTTGCAAAAATAGTAACTGATTAACTGATAACAAAGTATTATAGTTACCCTTACCATGAACAAATGTAGTTAAACACAAAATAAAATGTTATTAATCAAACTCACATTTAGTTTATTTATAAATATTCATAACTGTATAAAATAAAAAAGTAGTAAATCAGATCTATGTTTAAAATAAATTTTGACAGTAGTTTGTAAAGGAGCTATAGACTGGTGGCACTTTGAAATAATAAGGTCAAGCAGCCATCTTAATTTCCGACTCCATAGAGAATTATTTGGAATAGATTGGATAAGGCATAGAATACTTGTGAATTAAGGGGAGCCAGAAGTTTGTTAATAGCTGACATATATCTATTTTGGGCCAAATCATAACGAATGATTATTGAGGTCTTTGAGTATAAGTTTATTTGTGACAGAACAGAGAGAAATAAGAGAGAAATGACTGGATTTGGGAGGAATTGGAAGGTTTTATGGAGCCCCATAGCTTAAGTTCAAATAGGTATACAAGATTAACATACTAGTAAAATGATGATTTAAAGATTTACCTGTTAACATAATTGTTCTCTGGAATTTTGGCTGAAAATGTTGAAATTCGATTGATCCTGGATTTGCGCACACTCGTGTGAGGAGCTCTAATAGATTCTCCTCCAGACAAATGCCCCCTAGAATGATCTTCGTTATGCAATATCAGACCCCTGCTTGAGAGAGGGCAACTGTATTCACTTCCATAATTAACATTTGCCTTTCTTGGAGAAGAATCCCTTAAGTAGCTGCGACTTGAATTACTTCTGGACAGAACCTTCTGACCATTAGCAGATTTGGGATTGGTTTTAAATCTTCCTAACATCTTAACATCTGCCATGCTTTCACAAGCAGATACCGGTTTGACGATGGGCTCGATTCTCTCCTGTATTATTGGCCAATTTTCATCAAACAGTTTATTTACAGTGTCAGCCTGCGTTGTTGGCGGAACACCATTATTCCCATTGTCTGATGCAAATGAGATATTTTTATCAGGAAATTCAACGGAATCATGAAGAGCCAAAACTTCTTCATAATTAATGTCATAAATATCTTCAACACCTTCGCTCTCATTCCTTTGGTTCAACTTGGCTCTAACTCCACGGATTCTAGAAATATTGATTAATTTTAATTGGTATAAATGTTTTAAATAATAAATCATATAGTAGAAATAATAACATTATGATATTTTTAATAATAATCCCATTTCTGTTGTTTACTATGTTGGTGGTTTCAAAATTTTGTTTTCTTTTTTTATACAGAGGTGAAACCATCACATGTACATACACATACACATCATACTACACTAACACTGATGACATAGGGCATCAAAAACTTGTCAGAAAACAACCTGCATTAGGTAGTTGAACTGGGACCTATACTCTTACACAACTACACAAGAACTTATGTTTTCATGACAGACAGTGAATGAATGAAAAATAATTTTTATTCTGGGACATTTCGTCCTCTAAGAATAATATACAATTAACATAGGAAGTCCAATTTGTCTGACTTCATTTGATAAATAATTATTTAGACAAATAGTAAATTTTTAAAGTGAATAAAATAAATTAGGTTTGTTATAAAGTACTTTCATTCAACTTCCTGAAACATGAAATTTTTCAAATAATTTGCTGGCCAAAAACACATTTCTTGACTTAATTTCTTTCATATTTCTCTAAAATTTTCAGTACTGGGATTGAAATGTTGATAACACATTGGGAAAAATATACCGAAAATGTCCATCAATATTTTGAATACAAATGTTGTAATTTGGTGTTGTCACTTATTGCTAACCCAATATTAATGTTAAATGATAGGGACAGGAATTATGACAATAACTTTTTTTTTATTCCATTTTTTTTTTTTACTTTAGAACATGCTAGTTAAGTGACAGTTATAAAAAAAAAATTAATTAACCTGATATGAGGAGAATATTCAGCCCAAATTTTAAATTCATCCTGCAAAGATTGTGGTAAGTCATTAGGATTTGATTCTAAATATAATGCTTCCTCAAATTTCTGGAACTGCTCCTCAAGTTCTTTGGCAGAACTTTGATCTGTTTCCTATAAAGATCCACATTTCATATTAAATGATTGTTTAAAAAACAAAATTATCTGCAGATTGATCATTGAATTAATAATAAAACATTAACAGTAAATTATAAATATGAACTATAAACAAAAATACTGTACCTGAGAGACAGTAAAATATACTATAATAAATTAGTACATATTAACCCTTCGAGATCGAAGCCTTTTTGTGCTCGGGCAAATTAGCAATATAAGAGGGATTAGACATTCTCACATATTTCATAAATGTTTTACATTCAGTTTAAGATTATTACAGACACAATATAACACTTTTAACTTGTATATTTTAAAATTTTACATATCTTCAGAGTTTTTATATATCATAAGTTCAAATATATGAATAGATGTAATTTTGCTTATCATCAACGCAAAGTTAAACTCATTATTTTTTATTCTATGTTCATTAGGCTCAGTAACCTCTAAAGAAATATTCTAATGGCCAAGAATGTTGACTTAAAACTAACTTCGAAGACAAGATTCTAATCCACTGTCCCGACTGTTTTTGACATAAGCCATCTTTGTATCCCTTATTTTATACGATTACAAACAAAGAATTTGAAGGCAGACTCGAGAGGTGATATTAGTTAGAAAAAACCTAAAAAAATACTGTTATCTCTTTATTTGCTGCCTGAGAGGCACTGTTCGAGCATAAAAGATTTATATAATATAAAATAAACTGCTCCGCAAAAAGAAGTGCATTTGTATTATTATTAATAGTTAAATATTTAGCCAAAAAAAATTGTCTGGTACAATATCTTTTAATCTCCATCATTCATAACAGTTAACATTTTAGGAATGTACTATCCTTAAACATTTTTTATTCAGCATAGTGGATATAATTAGTTGACAGTTGAGCATTACTAAAAGGATGCTCGGTTTGTTTGTTTTTTTTTTTTTTGTTTTTTTTTGATTTGTTATTTGTATTAGTTCTTGGTACAAATGTATACTTAAATTGAAACAGTATTAGTAAAAGATTTTGGATTCACTATTTTGCTAATGCAAAACAAAAATTTGGTTAAGATAAAGAAAGACACTAGCAATCCTAATCTTAGCAAAAATGTCTGTAGGTCACTTTAAAGTAGTATACTGACAAGAGTAAAATTCATGAAATATTGTTTGATTTGTTCAGTTTTAGGGCGTACAACAGCTTGGTCATCAATGCCCGACATGAAATATTGAAGTGAAAATGTTTTAAGGACGGAGGTACTTATCAAAATATTATCTTTGTTGTATGATAGATATAACAAAAGGAATATATCATTGGAAGTAAAGAACTTTTTTTGTAAGGCAAAAGCAAACATTTGTAAAAAAAAAAAAATAGCTAACTAGATATTATCAGGTATAAATAATCAGTTGCTTTGTAGTGAAATTCAGTCTCTGACAGGGTTTTGTTAGCTATATAGGATTAAAATTAAACTAATAACAGCATATTGATTAGAAAATGTAAAATATATATTAATGAATAGAAAAGATTTAATGAGACTATCTCAATATTTGTGCAAATTAAAAATAAATAGGAGGGCTATTTGGATCAGTTAAAGTGCCTTTCTAATATTGGCTACTCACATCTGTCCAAGAAAATGAACTGGAGGAACCACAGCTCCCAGATGAACTATCACTCAAAGATGACCAAGGAACTCTTTTTCATTACTGTAAAGTTAGTGAAAGTTTATGTAACACATAACTATTCTAGAAATAATACATACTCATTGTTGGTTAAAAAAGCTACAACTCTAACTTAGCACTGCTTTCAGAACCTTAATAAAAAGATTTGTACACAGAGTTCACTTCAGAATAAATTAACAAAGAACAAGTTTACTCTGGGTCAAAACAACACGGTAAGTTATTACATACACAAAAATGTTTCCATTAGATTTGCATTATAAATATAAACAATGAAATATGTAAACCGTGATAAAGCATCCATCCCTATGTATTTAAAATCAAAATTTGTTGGGCAAACTAACCCTTCGTCAAAAAAAAAAATAAATAATAAAAAATGGTTGTTAGGACAGAGTCAAGGTTCAGAGATCAGCTAAAAAAACTATGAAGAAAGTTCTCGAGATTTTTAAATTCTTAAAATGCTAATGAATCAAGAAAAGTAAGTACAACAAAAAAATAAGGACTGAAGGTTTGTTTATTCATTTAATGTCACATTATGCTGCAGTGGCTAATCGGATGGTGCTACAGTGGGAGTCCTAAATTTTGCCTATACACGATCTATAATGAGTAACTGATATTGCAGAGGAACGGGACTACCTTTTTACATCCTCTCCGAACGACATTAAGCCAACCTTCGGAGGGGAAGCTAAACTAAGGAAATTTTTACTACCATTAATCCTTGTCATCTGCCAGGTTTGAATCTGCGACTTTGGAGATAGTTTCAGAGGTACCATGGCCTATAACTCAACTCCATCCTTATAGTTAATACGTAAAGAAAGTAATTCATGCTCAAGTATCAATGCTGAGTTATTTTTCAACTTTTGCTCTAACATCAATGGGCCACATTAGATCTTCCTCAGTCTAAGCATCCAAAATAAAACTATGGAGTCGAGCAGTTACTAAGACTGAAGACAACTTAAGAGGAGCCACTGAAGAACATTTACTTATCCATGGAAGTGATTATTACTCATGTATTAATCAACCTATAAACAACTCTATATTAAACAATTTAATTTTAGCCTGTACTAAAAAAATTGTGGACATTTTAGGACACATTAGACATTCAAAAGTTAACAGCATGGTCTAGTGGATAGAGCACTTATAAACTGTTCTCTTCGTCTCGGGTATGAACCCTTGTTCCGCAGGATTATTTATTCTGATATCTCAGACATGGAGTGACTCTGAGGTATAGAGACCTTCCTGTGGCCCACCCAGCCTCTGTAAAGTATCCCAATCATTGGTCAAAAACTTGGCGGTTGAGCATGATTAAGGCCTAATCACTTTCTTGTCAATCATTGCTCATGAATAATTACGAATCTTTATAAGTACTGAAGCCGACACCCTACGTAGGTTAAAGATGTACAGGTTTTTTTTTTTTTTTTTTTTGTTTATTCTAAAACCGCTATGTTTATTTACTTTTAATTAGGTTTAAAAAATAATAGGAAAAAAGGATGTTATGGTAAGTCTACAAGCCTGAATTATTATTAAATAACATAATAATGGCAGACAAACAAACAATATATTAAAACTAATACCCAACTTGATGCAAAAATACATTGATTCTTAGTTTAAAATGTATATTAAGCTAGTTAGCAACCATAAAACCTATGTAAAATTACATATCAGTTTAGTGGTGGAGCTTCGGTAAAATAAATATTTTTCTCAATAAGGTTGTACTGGTCAAGTTAAATTATCATCATTAATTTTGCATTGCTTAAAAGTCACATACAATTTAACAAAAATTCCTGAAATGAATTCAGATTAACATTACTTACATCAAAAGAACTGTATTATTTTAGTCAAAAACAATAAATTTCATCATGAATATAGAAACAGCATCCAATCCTGCTGTGTGAATGATATAAAAAATTTATTTAAATAAAAATTATAACAGAAGTATTTAATGTTACACCAGTTATTACACAAGTTGAGGAAAACAATGGAATAAATAAAGAATAATACACATTAAAACTGAACACTTACCCTGGAGGAATTTGATGACCCATCGACATCTGACAAGAACAATTTTTAATAGATAATTTTAGGTCATCTTCCAGTGAACACTAATATTTGTAATTAGACATAACGGTTGGAGACGTATATGTCACAGAGGAAAAACACATTTAAACCATCCGACAGTCGAAGTATTGGCTTCGTATCCACAAGTCGAAAATAACATTTTAAAGATAATATAATCAATAAGTAATGAAATACCGAAAGAAAGATAAATAGAATCGAACAACTGTCAATATAGGTTTATCAGTTTTATCAGAGATAGGTGACCAATGCCTATTAGATAAAATGGCGGATCCTACGTGAACACATCTGTTACGTCCCTTCTTCTCGTTTTCTTCCTGTGTAGTGTGGAGGTTTGTTACTGACAACTAGTTCATTTGGAGGTTTATTTTGATTCTGCTGGATAGTCGAGCTGCAAATGTGAGTATTACATGCAACTATCAATATTACAACAAGATCTTTTCTCTTGAGGAACCTTTTTGAAAGATTTAATTCTGAATTAACCTTATATCGAACGGAAGGTTTGGATAACGCAATGACTCAATAGTTCTTGGTACATTTTGTTTGGAAGTTTTCTTAATTAATTTTCTTTTTTGATCAATTTTTACTTAGTTGTATAATAAGTCGTTTATCCAACAATAATTGGTGGTAACCTTTTAATGGGCTTATTAATTCTCCAATCTGTTTCTGTATACTATTAAGTCTCAAAGGTGTTACAATTTTGTAAAATCATTCAATATTGTTAATCATTGTTTTTTTAATAATGTCTTTTACCCTTCATCATTTATCCTAGAATTTCAGTCATAGTGTTCAGTTCATTTAACCCATGTTCTTTCTCTTATCTTACTTTGAATTAGTTTTGTATTCAGCCAGATTTTCATTTATTCTTATCATTCTAATAACATATATTACAGGATAGCTCACATAATGTATAATTGTTTTAGTGTTTGTTAATATTATAACTACCTCTTAATATACTGCTGTGAAAAAGTTTGTTTTGTTTATTTTCAGATTTCAAAATGTTCATTTGGGATTGGTTTACTGGAGTTTTAGGCTATTTAGGTATGTGTCATGAACACCTATTTAATATAATTTGCTTTTAATTGTTTTTTTGTCTATGCTTTGTTTATATGAGTGCTCATTATATATTTTACATTTTCAGCCCTACTATATATGTTCGTCTTGTTGGTTTTAGGTTTATGGAAAAAGTCAGGCAAACTATTATTTTTAGGATTAGATAATGCTGGTAAAACAACTCTTCTCCATAGGTTAAAAGATGACAGATTGGCACAGCACGTACCAACACTCCATCCAAGTAAGTTATATTTTTATATTTCTGTAGCTTCTATTTAGTATTTGCCTATGTGTTTATAAAGATAGATTGTAGATTAAATACAAAATAATAGCTGCTTATGCTGTTCTGAATGTGGATATTTGCCAATGTTTTGAACAAACATAAATAGATCCTTGTTAATGACTTTAGTGTTTGTAATGACAGTGCGATTAGTCAAGGTTATGTGATTAGAATTTTAAAAGTATGAAATTTTGTGGAACACTATATATATATATATAATTTTTAGTGTTGATCATGAAGTTAGCTTTGGATACTTGTCTGATTCAATGTTTAATTTAATAGTTAACAAGTACTTTAAAACTTTCAGCTATGTTATTTTAATCAACTTCAACCAAATGTTATTTTATATAATTTTTTTTATAATCATTAATTAAAGTATTTTAATGTTTTTACAGCTTCTGAAGAACTATCCATAGGAAATATCAGATTTACTACTTTTGACCTTGGTGGACACACTCAAGGTATTTACCCATGTCTTAATAATTACTTAGTCATTTAATTCATCATGCAGGATAATAATTCATTATATATGATTTATAATTTAAATATTTTTATTATTACTGAAAGTGAGATGGTTTACAATTAACTAAGTTAACAAATTATTCCCAAAAGTTGATAATACAATAAGATTTTCAGTTGAAGAATGGTATTTAGCTTGGAATATTTTTAGTTTCATAGGTTAGGTTAGGAATCAGTTATAATCTAATTTATTGTCTGAGATACCTCAGGCTTTTTGATAAATTAGCATGCTCCTTGTGAATGCCTTGTATCACTTAATAAACATCTCATCAAGTTGATAAGGCAGTTCTATTTTTCAAGGATTGATAGATCAAAGCTCCTTTTTGACATGGTTTAAAATGTTATCCCTAACCGTTAGTTTATTTATTTTTGCTGATATTAATAATATATCAGTGGTAAATACCCTTAATTATTACTTAAAAAATGAATATTTTGACATTTTTGTTCATGAAACATTTTTTTAAAGAACTAAACGAGTTTTCATTTATTCGATCATATTACTTAGAAAAATAACCAGAATATTATGGAAAAATCTCTACAAAATGTCTTCCATATCTTCAAAATGAATTAAATATTAAATATTATGATTAATAAAGCAATCAATATTTTATAGTGAGGGAATCTGAATAAATGAATAATACTGGTTTAATTTCTTAATTATACCTTTCTATATTTTGCTTAATTTTCATTTAGTTATTTAGATTTATCAGCTGTATTTTCTTTGTCTTGAAATAATGGTTATTAGTTATATATTAATTCCTAGTTAAACAAGATGTTAGTTTTGTTTATTGTTTCCGTTATTTATTATTTTGCCAATAATATCCGTACTATTTTATCAATTTAAATAGTAATAAATTATTGATTAATCGATATAATGTTTATAAATGTGAAATAAAAGATTAACCAGTTTTCTTAGCTATCATTGCTATTTATGGGAAACAAATTGTTATTGCAATTCTTAAAAAGGGAAATGTTCTTTCTTTGTTAGACATAACATTCTACAAGGTTATTTTTTGAATTATCATTTTATAACAGATTTTATGAAAACTTGTTTTTCCTTCTCTTTTTTTTTATTTTTTTCTAAGTTCTACTTTGTTTTACAAGTTTATAGTTCTGATTTTCCATTAATTAACTGATATTAAAATATGCAAATGCAGTCAATTTTCTGATGCATAACTAAATTAATTTTGTCTGAGATTTTTTATATGATTTATTACTATTGAAGAAAAGACATTTATCTAATTCAATTTTGTCAAATATGTTTCTTAAAAGTTCCTAAAACCACGAGTCAGGCTGCCATTAAATTAAAATGTGATAATTCTCCCTCAAGATAAGGGCTTTTTAGCTGATGGGTTCTTTTATTAATTGGGATATAAGTGTCTTGTTTACAGATTCTTAATTGTCATTTCTTCCAAGTAATGCTATTTTTCTTAATTAATTATTATCCATATTTGTGAAATAATCTCTTCTGCAGAATTTGTGTTATTATAACACTATTTTTCTTAATCAGAGTTTATACTATATTAAATTAATATGTATCAAACAGGTGCTATATTAAAATATAGTCCTATTAAATCTTAATTTATATATGATAAATTAAAAGGCCACTTTTTTTCTGTCCTTCACATTAATGAGTATATTATAATATATGTATATGGTTTTGGTAAGAATAAATTGAGGTCAGGATAAGGATAAACCAGAAAGAAGCTATTGTTTTTTGTTTTTTAGAAAATTTTCCTCCTTAATATCTTTAACTATATCTAGATTGACAGCATGAGACTGTTCTCTTCCTTACCTTGTTTCAGTCTGTAAAGCCTTCTTTATAATGAAAGTTATTTGCTTAGAGTTTAGTAAATTATGTATAGGGGAAATGACAAAAAGGAACAATGATATTTCATTCATGTTTATTAAATGAGAAGGCTGTGATTAAACACTAGGGAGTATCGTACACCTCCCTGCTTTGATAACTCACATGTTGACTAAAGTCGCCAACCTTCTGCGCTAGTTATTTGTTCTCTCTTGTTTAACTTGAAAGTATTTAAACTATTCAGTGTACCATTTGTTCTTTTATTTATTTAACATCACTTAATGTTACTGTGGCTAATCAGACAATGCTACAGTGGGAGTCCTAAATTTTGCTTATCCAAGTTTTTTTACGATAGAGATCTATAACGAGTAACTGACATCGTACAGGCTCGGAACCTACCTTTTTACATCCCCTCCAAAGGGTGACATTGTGATCAATAAAATTTGAACTCTGCTGGGATGGGGTCCAAATGCCCAGGAAGAACAACAAAGTGTGATGTGAGAGCACTATTTGTGCTTATAGCACACATTGAGCACAAATAGTGCACCATTCAATGATGGTTCAAAATATTTCTAGAGGGAGACTTCAGCCTGGATGGTATAAAATGTCGTGGAAAGACTTCTTCCCTTGCAACTGTTTTAGAACTTGCAGGGTAGTTCGATATAAGGAAATTTACCATCTTGCTTTTTCCTTGTTGAACTGCAAATTCTGTTATCAGTTTCAGGGAATAAGGTCTGTTAGACTGGCTAGTTTGTTTGTTTATTCATATAACGTCACTTTATGCTCCTGTGGCTAATTGGACGATTGGGAGTCCTAAATTTTGCCTATCCAAATTTAATTGAGATATAGATCTTTAACTAGTTCCTTAAATCACACTGGCTTTGGACCACCTTTTTATGTCTTCTCCGAAGGACGTTATAACTAGGGTTTTATAGAAGGCTGTTGTGTTAGCCATTACACCACAGGTGACCTCTGCAGCCAATATTTGGAATAACCAGCTTCCTGATCATTAAAATAACTAATTATATTTTCTGACAATTCTGAGGTGACTTCTCAAGTTCACTAAAATACTGAATTCTTGCACCATTGCTTAAACCAGCCATTTCTAATTCAATAACCAATTATTATTATTTTAATTACATATATAAATTTACTTATTCATTTGAACCTTCATAATAATTTATTTCTTATAAAGCCTTAAGAATACTCAGTTTATGTTATGTTATTTCAGCTCGCCGAGTATGGAAAGATTACTTTCCGGCAGTTGACGCTATTGTTTTTCTTGTTGATGCTTGTGACACGAGTCGATTACCAGAAAGTAAAGCAGAATTAGATGCTCTTTTAACCGATGAGAGTCTCATCAACTGTCCAGTTCTCATTCTCGGCAACAAAATTGATCTTCCAGGTGCAGCTTCTGAAGATGATCTCAGGAATTTTTTCAATCTGTATGGACAAACAACTGGCAAGGTATGTTTCTTTTTTGTTTGATTTGTCAATACTCTTTTGTAAATTAGTGTTTTGTGATTAATATTAAGTGAGGCAATGTAATTATAATATTATGCAATTATGGAGGTAGAGTTATAAAAAATTTGTTTTTGATTAATGGGTTATTCTCCCATTTTGATTAAATTTTAGTTTCCTTATGCTTATTATAATGATAGAGCTTTATGATTGACAATTTTTTCAATTTTATTTAATGAATCAGCTGGTATTAACCCGTTGCATTCGGCAGCTTTTTGCACGTTACCCATAACTAGATTCCTCTTTTTCACGAAAATATACACACTGGAATCGTGTTAATTAACGAAATTTGGTTTATATGGATTATTGATCATTGAAGAACACACAAAAAATTAATAAAAAAATATTTATTTATTGAAATTTACAACTGTAATTTATATTACAACAAGTAAATATGCTAAAAGAAGAATCACATGAGACAGACTTGTAGAGGAACAACACAACGGTAGCACTCCAGTAACTATTTTAAACTAGAAGGCCTCGAGGCCATCCTCTTTTCAGACGCCTCGTAGGATTATCAGGAATCAAAGAGAAAGCAAGGGTTGAAACTAGTGGGTGGGGGTGGGAATGGAGTTTTGTCATAGAAGGATTGATATCTGTTTCGGACCAAATAAAAAAAATAAAAAAAATATTTTTTATAATTTCTTACAATATGTTATATTCTATAGAAATTCCTAATATAAATAATAGGTTAATATTTGTATATGTAATGTTAAACAGAATCTGAATGTTCCACTAATTTTATCATTTCTCTAATGCTCTGAGAAGGGCTCTTTGCATTTGTTTATTACGCATCTTGATATTTTTATCATAAAATGATCCATTTTTTGTGCTATTTTAATGGAAAACTACAGAAAAATATGCATTTCTAATAATACTTAAAAAAATTGGTAGTCTCTCAAGTTTATTCTACATAATCGATAATAAAATGTAATGTCCTCTCAGAGGGGATAACGAGTGCAAAGGGTTAATAACAATAGTAGTACTTTATTTATTCTTGGAAAAGTCCCTTCAGAATAATACAGCAGGAAATAAAAAGTGAACTTAACACTGTAGTCTTGGAGTAAAATAATTGAAAACAATAGAATTAAACTGATAAAATGAACAGATAAAATAACTCAGAAGATAAATTCAAATAAAAATGCACTAACATGAAAAATAAATGTATTTTAACAAGAGAACAAAAAAATAATAAGATATAATAAAAAATATATGATTTAAAAAAGTATCATAATACTTCTGAGTGTTAGGAAGTAATATATAGTAGAATCTTAAGTTTTTAAAAATATTAAAAGAAGAATTTTAAATAATATTTGCTGTTGAATGTATCCAAGACAATTAAAATTGAATAAATAAATAAATGATCTGTCTGTTTATCTGTTAATTTTCCCTGAAATTAGCATCTACTTGGGATTATTTCGGAATTTAATTGATAGGATAGGGTTGAATAGACGGGATTTAAATGTTGAAAGAGTTTGAGAGTCCCGTATATTGGAAGGAATAGAGTTCCATAGGGACGCGAATCAGATTAAAAATGATCTATCAAATGTTTATAATAGATAAAGTAATAAACAATAATTTATAAAGTTATTATTTTTTTTATTTTTAGAGCAAAGTTCCACGAAGTGAATTATCTGGTCGTCCATTAGAACTATTCATGTGTTCAGTTCTGAAAAGGCAGGGCTATGGTGAAGGTTTTCGTTGGTTAGCCCAATATATAGACTGAATGAGGTGATTAGTTATTCATCATTTTATTTTTTTAAAATTAGATTTATGAATTTTTGTTTGTATCAACTAAAATGTGGAAATTGTTGCAGGTTTCTTAAGTAAATTAAAATATTGGGAGTCAATGAACAACTTATCTCCACACTATCAAAAGGGGTTCAGGATTCAGAAAAACTAATTTGTAGCGGTCATCATATCATCAACCCCTCCTGTTTTATCATAAGGTGTTTAGACCTCCAGAACTAATAATAATAACAATATATGGTGGCTGTTCTACGCATCAGCTCATAAACTGTTCTTATAGGACAATTCAAGGCTATTGTATTTTCTATGTTCTTCTTTTTTATTTTTTATGGAACGTGGACATTTAGTTATCAGTAAATAATATATGGACTCTTGTCATTAAATCAATCGTCATTTTTGTATTTCATGCATTTAAGTTTATGTGAGTGTTGGCATATATGAGATTGTTTCTCTCCCCCTTTTTTTTTTCTTTTTTTTTTTTATGTATCGTTTGAAATTTTATTTTAATGTCATATTTGTATTTGTCAAGTACAAAAATATATTTCTTTCCTCCATATGTCTTCATCAAAGTGATTTGATGTGCTGCCCTATCATTAAAAAAAATATCAATTAAAGTTATTAAGCGAGCTTTTGTTCGTTCTAAATATTAATGGCTATTAGTATTGTAAAGTTAAAAGCATCATAAGATAATTATTCCTCAGTTTCATCTGTCTTTGTTGATTGTATTTATGTTGTCTACAGGCCATGTAATGATAGGTATTTTACTTCTGCTTTAATGTTTCTACAAATTTTCTTAAAATTAAGCTGCTAGTCGTAAAATAAAAAAAAAAAAAAAAAAGATTAAAGAGATATTTGTTTCACACTGTATGTAGTAAACCCTGTCATGTTTAAAAACACTTGTGTTTTTCCTTTTTTTTTTTTTATTATCGCTATTTTATTTATTTGTTTATTTTTGTATGTTTTTTTTTTTTTTTAATTGTTAAATAACCACAGTTAAAATTTTTGCTGTAGTTTTTAAGTAATGGAAGAAAGATTATGTTAAGCAAATGATCCGACTTTTTTTTAAACATTTTTATTGAGACCTGAGAGTCATTCCATCATTTTCACCTATATATATTATTTTCAATGTTTTTAAACCATCATAAAACCTCATAAATGTCTCAATGAATTTAAAATAAAATTAAGGAATGCTTGTTTGTATGTAAACCCCTACTACTTTCTTTTTGTCTCTTAGATATAAGTATTTATTTATTTTTACCCTCAGAGCTTTATGGACGCATATATGCATTTGGCAAAAGTCATCTGTGTGGCCTATGGCCGTATTAATGTGTTTTCTTAAGTCATCGCCCTGGACTAAGGGCATGTATGCATCAGCTGATTTTTTCAATCAATATGCAGTCATTTTCGTGTAATTTTGAGGGACACTCGTTAGTAATTTGCCTTCCTTGGGTCTGGTTTGGAAGTGTTATAGTGATAAAAATCTCTAAGAATTTCCAAAATGGAAATTTCCCCAATTTACTACCAGAAGAAGTGTGCTGTTTGTCTAGTAACAGAAGAAGCGATACATGATATGAATGAAAAAAATGCGATGTCAGTCTATTTATTGATAATTGTTTTGAAAGTTTTCACACACAATTAAATTGTTAATTCCTGTTATAAATATCAAATTGAGTTTCTTTGTTGATTGTATATTTTTTTTTTTTTTTAAATATATATTTTTATTTAGTTTTACAACTGTATATACAACTAGTAAAAGGGCTTAAATTACAAATATGGCATGAAATAATCTTGTGAAGAAGCTGCCCAGTGGCAGCGCTTCAATCATTCTTTTAGGTAACACTGTAATGTTTATTTCATTATCAAGTCTCGAGGCCAATGTCTTTTCAGGCCCTCTGAGGATTATCAGGAAGAGATGGAGACCAGAGGTTACAGACAAGCAGGTTTTTGTGTGATGGTAGTTTGGAATCAAAGGAGGTGTATCAAATTTGGGTAAATCTCCAACTAGTAGGATATTGAGGTCTATATGGATGATTTTATTTAGACAAAATAAGGCATTGAGGATTTTGGATGGGGAGGAATTTCATGGTTTAGTAGAGCCCTAAGCTCAATGCTTTATGTCCAAATAGGTCTAAGAATGGTGATATAAATCGTTTTTTTTAGATGAGGGAGTTTTGATCGTTTGTGAAGTAAGTGTGGTATTAAACAGTGTCTACGAGCAGTTTCTTGTTGTTAAAGTCTTGTATGAGGATTCCAAGTTAGACGTTTGTCAAGTGCTAGGTATTGTATTTGTTCTACAGGGATGAGTGGAGTATTATTAAAAGAAACAGTAGGGCAGGAAGTTATAGGTTTTGTATATTTTAATTTTTATAATACATAATTACTCAATCAATATAATACTAAAAAAAGGACTATTAAATTCTATAACCTTCTGCAAAATAATCACTATAACTAATTACTGTTGGCGCCTTTAATAGTCACTTCAGTGTGGCGAAAAAGTATCCTGGCCTCGGCGATGGTCAGCGCTAGCTGCGCTCTGTCCTTACGGACTGTTTGGCCAGGAGTAATTAGAACTCTAAGGATTAAAGAACTTTTGTTTTTGAATAATATTACCTTCGTTATTGTATGGTGATTTACTCCCTAATATAAAATCATTTTAACGATGAAACATGAGAGGATGAGATTATTATTATTTATTTTACTTTCACTTACTATAAATAGTAAGGGAAAGTATTGCGATCGTGAAAATTTTGAATTCCAGTTTTCAACGGAAATCACATTTTAGGGTCCCCTAAGTCCAAATAACTAAGTCCCGCAAAAAGGTCTGTGTGTGTGTGTGCAACTCCCGGTTGGAAACCATAAGTCCTATGAAACTGAAATTTCATAATTAAGACAACTATACTCCCGAGACGTTACTAAATCTTTTTCATCAAAATTGGCTTACCAGAGGAGCTACTTTATACCATGCATTTTGCACCTTTTTTTGATTTTCTCAAAACGGTTCCGACGATTTTGTTTAAACTCGCTATATCAATGTAAAATTTAATGAGCTTTAATATCATTTAAGTTTCATTCGGATTAAAATGGTTTGACAGGGCTTAAATGCCGATATTTTAAATTTTATTTCTCTAAAGTACCTTTAATTTTGTCGATTCTATAAAAATAACTATATTATCTTTTTACCACTGATGAAAAACCGGTAAACATATAAATTGAATGAATTCGATACCCAACTAAAGAAGAAAACTGACAAAATATATTTTTTACGCAAGTAATATACATGTATGATATACTGTTGGAAAGCTTGAGATTTTAGAAAAAATATTATCTCGTACACAAGCATTTAAAAGTTAGTAGAGAGTGATGAAAACCCGATAAAACTAAGTGATTATTTTAGATAATAATATAATAGATTTTTTAATATAACACATGTTTCTATAGAAATTCCATTTAATTAGTTCTTTAATGGTTTCACTCATTTTTATCTCTATTCTGTATTTGAAAATTCGTTAATTGATTCTAAAAACGGAGGTAAGTGAAAGTCGTGTGTTGCCTGCACCAAATTTTTTTTCATACCTGCAGAATGAAGTTAGCTAAAAACAAAGTTTATTTGTTTGACTTATTTTAGTTATTTTGTTAAAGACATGGAATACTATAATGTGAGCTATACTGTACTATAAATACTATACTGTTATTTCAGCTGTGGGGCGAGCCTGAGGTATGGAGACCCTCCTGGCCTACACCCAGCCTCTAGAAAATGGGTACCGAAAATTGGGCGGGAAACTTGACAGCTAAGCGTGAATCAGGCCTACTCTCCTTGCACGGTCATTTGCCATGTAACAGTACGAATCTGTATGTACTGAGCCCAAAACCGTTCATGGGTTTTAGAGGTACAGGTTTTTTAAATTGTGGAATTTAGTAAAATAAGTGAAGTTATTTAATTGAGTATGTAATATTAATGAAAATTTATGGTTCAAAATCATCGAATTATCTCAGTTTATGAAATTTAATTTAAAAAAAAAAAGTTGCCTGTCGTGCAGTGGCTAGCATAAAAGTCTCTATACTCAAACTCACTGGTTCAAACCCAGCAGATGTCTTGGCTTTTTTAAAGGAAGTATAAAATCCTTAGTTATGCTGTCCTTCGGAAGGCACATAAAATAATAGTCCTGAGCTTGTGTGATGTCAGGTACTTGTTAAAGATCCCTATCCTAATTAAAGGTAAAATATCGGTTCCCACTGTATCATCATGTGATTAGCCACAGTATCATTAAGAGAGTTTAAATAAATTAACAGAAATAAGAAGATTTTTATGATCTGGAGCATTCAATTCTTACCTGGTTGAATATTTTAAATATAATATAAATATATTTCAATACCTGATACGATCGATTTTTGGACATTACCTTCAATAGATATCAGATTAGTTGAATTTACAAGTGATCAACTGATGCTGGTCTCTTCCTGAACCAGAATCTTTGAAAATTTTGAATATCAATAATTAACTGATAAATATAAAAACATTCACAATTGAGATGTTAATTTCCTAAATGTACTATTTCCATTCCAGGAAATTATACGAGAAGCACAAAATCTCTAATGAACTTATTATAAAAGTAATGTATTTGAGCTACGCAGCAACTCAAAAGAGGTTAGGAGATCTCGCTTATTTTATGATTTTTTTACAGTTTGCTTGAAATGATTTTAGGCACACAATAACATATTAAACTTTTGGATTTTAACACTTTACTCATCTTCATAATTCAAAGAAAGATAAAAGGTAACTGTTAAACACAACATTCAATATATTGTATTAATGAAATAGAACAGAAGTTCCCGACAAAAAACACAAAAATCATTTCAATGGCAAAAAAAACCCCAGCAATTTCCAAGTAAATTTTTTAACCTATGATCAATGTAGTGAGTTTTTTCAAAATCTTTCAAGCCATTATTGATAAAATTATAACAAGGTTAGAAATACATTATTTAAAAAAAGACTTTTAGCATGCCAGTTTTGGTAGAAAGTTGCTTCAACATCCCAGGCATATAGTTATCTTGAATATGAAATTTCAATTTCATATATCTCATTTTAGAGGTTAGACTTACCAGAGACAGACTTTTTCGTAGGAACTTCACATTTAGACTCGGGGATCCTAAATGTGAATTTCTATTGTAGACTCGAATTCAAAAATTTTCAAGGTCACAATACTCTTTCTTAATATATATTTCAATTATAGGCTAATGAAAGTAAAAATAATGTTGAGTTATTTTCTATTTTTTTTTTTTTTTTTTCATAACGCCAATTTAGTTACATGTTTTGCCAAAATAGTTTCTGAATAATTTTCTTTTACTGTATCCAGATACGTTTTAAGGATATTTCTGTTAATATATTACGTTTATAAAGTGCTATCACTGATTAGCTATTCCTCTTGGTGGTGGGGATCCCTTTTCTATATTTTATATATTATGTGTTCATTCATTAAAAATTGTGCCAATCACTTACTTTTTCAATGAGATTGTAGAGACAAGGCTGTTTTTAATGAAGTATCAAAATGGTGTAGTTAAAGTTGATGGTTTTAGATCGTGGAGTGGAGATCAATTCATTTTCTAAAGTTATTTTACTTCAAAAAGAAATATGTTTTGTAATTTTCTTGAACTTATGCATATTAAAAAATCGACAGTTCAAACTGTTTTTCAGTTATGATGCATATATAATTTTTTTTTAGAAATAACATTTTTTCTTAAAATTATTCATATTAAGAATATAAATACAAATCTTTATATCAAGGCGAAATCCTTAGAGGGATAGCAATCCTTATTAAATTGAAGACATTTTAGAAGGAAATTATAAAATGAAAAATCATATCCTGAATGTAATGCTGGTATAATTTTTTAAGATATTTATTCATCCAATATCAGAAATTTTTTTCAGTTTTTAATAATGCTTAGTGTGAGTAAAATTTTTCAGAAGGAAAGAAAAAATTATTTACACACAGCATGAATGTTCAAACTTGCTGTTTACATTTCTTTTCAGAAATTCTCTATGACTATTATACATTATTATAAAAAATATGATGAAAGGAAAAAATATTGATAATTTTTAAATTAAAATATTTCTCAATATGCAAATGCAAAGATATTTTAATGCAAATATTAATTATTTATTCAAGTATTTTAAATATCAGATGTGGAATACAAAATTCTAACTTGTATTTTAACTCTCGAATAAAAAGTATTATTTCTGTTTCATTATTAATAACACCAAATATGTTTTTTTGATGTTTATGTGTTTTTGATTTCTTCACCAATGCTTTTCCAGACATGATGTTTGAATCTTCTGGGTTCCATGAAAAAACAAGCAGTGTCTGGTAAAATATTGAATAAAGCAATGATATAGTCCGTGGAAGCCTCAAGGAGTGTGTTAGTACTTATTATTTTGTATAAATATTTATCATTTTCTTTATATTATTTTAAATCGTTATAACTGTAGAAATAACCAGGGTAGCAAAATATGCACTTTTAATAATTCTTTCAAAAACATTTTTAATATAGAACTAATAATCAATGTTTCGCAGTTCCTCATCCCTCGTCCTCAAGATCCTCTGCCATCAAAAACTGCTTGAAGTGCCAATCCATTTGTTTAATTATTTTGAAACAAATTAAAAGTCTAATATTTGGGGTAATTTGTTGCATAGCATAACAACCTTCTATGCCAAGGTTCAAATCTGTAGGTGGCCCTAGGAATTTTTAATGCGAGTAAAAAATTCTTAGTTATGTTGTCCTTTAGTAGGGACGTAAAAAGGGGCTCCTGAGCCTGTGTGATGTCAGGTACTCCTTAAAGATCTCTACCCTAATTAAACCTGGAGAGACAAAATTTAGGACTCCCACTATTGCATTGTCCAATTAGCCACAGTAGCATAAAGTGACGTTAACTAAATAAACAAACAAAAAATCTAATATTTAAGTATAGAAGGGAAGAGACACTGCCTTTTATTATAATTAGTTTTATAGTAAAAATATTTTGGAAGTATTATAACAAAAAAAACCAAACATATCATTAGATGAGGAATATGGTTAGAGGGTGCAGTCATCAAAAAAACACACACTAACAAGTAGTACTTATTTTGAATTACGTGCTAGACATTTCGGCCTTTATTATGGGTCTTCAATTATTTCATTGTAACCGAAACGTAGGCACACAATTAAAAATAAGTACTACTTGTTAGTGTGTGTTTTATTGATGACCGCACCTTCTAACCATCTTCCTCATCTAATATTCTCATCGATCAACTAAACTCCATCATTAACATATTATTATAGTTCTGTAAAATAAGATATATTTTTAAAAATTACTATTGATTGCTCATAAAAAAAATGTTTTGTAATTTTAAATACTGCTCAACTTGGTTTTGAATTAATGGTATTATAAAGGCTGTAGGACCCTGGCAACACTGTGTGAAGTAACCTGACGGTTGGAAGAACCTTCAGTTAATATAGTTAGTGAATCATTAGTGTAGGTCAAACAATTAAGGAAATACATTAGATTTTAAGGAGTAATGAGTAAGAAAAAGAGGAAACATCTATAAAAAAAGGAATTTTATTCACATCAAATTACCATACCCTCTATGCTTTTGATACTCACATCTCGGCTCTGAAATTGACTAGATGAAGACGAAGATCTCTTTCTCATGGGATCCCCTATGCTCTCGAGGTCTATCAGTTCATCCTGATGGGTGTTCCTGAAAGATGTTTGGTAATCTCTCCTGCTCATGGAGCCTCGAGACCCTTCCATCTTCCAAACAGTTTTATGTGTTTCGGCCCTCTCCATTGCGTACCTCTTCGGGCAGAGGGCTCTGAACAGTTCGTTTTTCAATCTCGGATGGCTGAGCGAGTAGACGAAAGGGTCCACACAGGATGCCGTTTTACAAAAAATTGCAGGTACCATGGATGCTAGCGGAGTTATCAAGTGTTTTTGACCGAAAATCCCTAGAAGTGCCACGATCGCGTATGGAGTCCACGCGGCAAACCACAAACTGATGACAACAATGACGACAACGGCCAGCCTCAGCTCCTTCTTCCTCTTCTCTTTCTCCTGGCCCTTCCTTGTGGCGAAGCTAACGACGAGGACGGCGCGGCAAATGCCCACGTAGCTGAAGATGATGATGGTGAAGGGCATGACCCAGGCTGCCACGAAGAAGCCGAAGATGAACAGCCTGTTGTTCTCGCTCTCGTCTAAGTAGTCAAAGCTGCAGCTGGTGAGGAAGCCCTCAGGACGTAGGCCTTGATGCCGACTCCTGCGAGGGGTATCACCGAGAAGGCTGCGGAGTACAGCCAGATGAGGAGGATCCAGACGACGGCCCTCATCTTGGTCGTGTGGTAGCCCCTATTTAGAGGGTACGCGATCACGTAATAGCGGTCCAAGGCTATCGCTGCCAGTGTCATGATTGAGCAGGTCCCTGTCATTCCGCCGATGAAGCCGTATGTTTGGCAACCTAAAACAAAAAAAGAAAAATTACATATCATTAGAAATATCTAATTTAGTTTAATTATTTCAATAAAGAAATTTTGTAATCGACTAAAATAACTGTAAATTATTAAACACTGGTTTATCATTTATAAATAGTTATATTATTTAGACGCTGACATGCAATGATAAAAGACTCTTAAACATATTGGAAAGAAAATCCACAGTAAGATCTTTGGCTCTACAAAAGAAGGAAAACGCTGGTGGATGAAGACAAAAGAGAAACTTCTATTGTTATCACAAACAAGAGTGCCAGGATAAGATGACTGGGACACGTAAAAAGAATGAAACTAGTTAGACTGCTAAAACTAATGATGGCGGGACACCCTGATGGAAGAAGGCGTAGTGGAAGCCCTAGAATTCGTTTGCTGAAGGATGTAGAGAAAGAACTTTGGCTGTTGGATATCGGCAGATGGAGAAGGGCAGCCGAAGGCAGGCCAGATTGGAGGAGATCACGACCATAGTGCCGTTAGGTAGAATAGAATAGTTATATAGAATTTAATTTTATGGTATTTCAATTTATATAGCTGTGTCGGCAATTAGCTTATCATTATCATCCATGATGCTACAACTCCTGAAGAGTCAAAACCTCCTGCAGCATGGTCCGCCGGTTTTCTTCTTGGTTGCCATCTCTCTCCAATTGCGGATCTTCAAGATGGGTCTGGAATCCGCTGCCACTCCATCAATCCATCGGAGTCGAAGTCTTCCCACACTTCTTGTTCCTTAAATCTTTTCAATTAGGACCATCCTGGAAATCTGATCCTGGACCATTCTACTTATATGACAGCAACGAATCAGCCTACTTTATGAACTTTTTGTGTATAGCAATAAATTAATGAAAAATATTGAGAAAGATGAACCAGCAATACTATAAATCTATATACAATTAATGTACTATACAATGGACAAACAGCTAAATTCAAGACACTAAATTCTCTTCCATTTCTTATATTCAGTGTTCATGAATTCGGAGGACTAAGGGATTTTTTTATACGTCATCTTTCTCGTTAGTTCTCAAATTTAGAGGAGAGTTATTAATATTTATTTTTTTCTTTGTCGATTACAAAGATTCATTATTGAAAATAACAAAACAAAAGGATATATACTGGAATTCTTCACAATTCCTTATTCCAGAACACATTTTATTATTTCTCCATCTTGAATAAAAACCGAATTACATAGAAATTACAAAAAAAATTTATTTTTTTATTTATGCTCCACACAATTTCTTTATCCTGAAATACTTTACATGTTTTCTCTATCTTCAGTAATAACCGGGTTAGAGGAGTATAGCATCTTTTATATCTATAATATATATATATATATATATATATATATAATATATATATATATATATATATATATATATATATAAATAAGTTAAGGATAGGAGTCAGGCAGTATTAGCCTTAATACCATCTTGGGATGTAAACAACATCCCAAACATATAAAAGGAGGATTACTTTCATGAATAAAGCATTATTGTTTCTGGAACCATGAGTGTTGTTTCTTCTTAACCTTTTTTAATTCATTTGTCTCGACCAAGCATAACTTATATATATATATATATATATATATATATATATATATATATATATATTTTTTTTTTTATTTATTTATTTTTTTTTTTCTTGGGGGGATTGGAAGTTCATAGAGGACTTAAATCAGTTCAGGGATCTTATACACCCAGTAATAAATAATACAAAAATGATAACTATTAAATATTATCTATTATATTGTATTATATGTTGTTATTATTGGGTTGTTTCACATGAAATGTCCGTTTTTATAGTTTCTAAATACATAAAGGATTTTGCAGGTCTCTGTTGTTTTATTCCGAATGTTTACATATTTAAAGTAAACAGTTACTAATCCTCTACCTTTGTATTATAAACATTAGCTTCCCAATCAATTACCCACTGTTTAGTATACTTCCAAATATGAACATGGAAACACGCGATTTTCGAGTAATATTTTTGTACGAGTTTAAACTCGGTCATTCAGCAGCTGAGGCCGCTAGAAATATTTGTGAGGCGTTTGGAGAAAGGAGTGTTAATGAACTGACCATTCGCCGTTGGTTTTCTAAGTTTTCAGCTGGGGATACCGACTTGGAAAACTTGCCCCGAGGAAGACCTCCGTCCATAATAGACAACGATGTCCTCATACATACAGTAGAAGGAAACCCCTACCAAACAGTTAAAGGACTCTCAGCACAACTAAATGCAAGTGCATCTACCGTTTCCAGACATTTAATGTGTATTGGGAAATTAAAAAAGCTCGATACATGGGTACCTCATGATCTCACTGAGCGGCAGCAAGACCACATGTTTCAAAACATACTCTTGCAAAAATTGAAAGTACTGGGCTACAATGTTCTTCCGCTTCCACCATATTCTCCCTACTTGTCTCCAACAGATTACACACCTGTTCAGGAATTTAGACAACTTCGTCAAAGGAAAACTGTTTGAAAATGATTATCAAGTGAAAAGTGCGTTTTTAGATATAGTTTAACTTCAAAGCACAGAGTTTTTCAGTTCGGGGATAAAAAAGTTGGTTTAACTTTGGGAAAAATGTGTAGAAAAAGAAGGTAAATACTTCGAATAAAATGATCTTGTTTTCATATCGTATTTTTAATAAATATCCTTTAACTCGAAAACGGACATTTCATGTGACACAACCCAATATAATTAAACGCACAGAGGTGCGTTTTCCCAACTTAAGACAGTAGCTCTGATAATACTTTTAAATTCTTAATAATACTTTTTCCTGACTTGAAACAGTTTGTAGGTCGAGCCTCCGTAATTGGTAAGGGAGGGGGGGGGGAGGTGGACCGAGGAAGAGAGGGAACCCTTGTAGCAATTACTTTTTAATAAAGTTCTGGAATCATTTCTTCTGGCTCAAGGCGGGTATTTTTATGCAAGTCGAAAAATATGAACTGAACACAACGGATAGTATATTCCTGTGCTGACTCATTGTTTAATGGTTAGTAATATATATTTTAATTCCCCTTACCTATATATGAAATATTTAGTAAGGGAAATTATTGCGATCGTGAAAATTTTCGAAGGAAATAAACGTTTTAGGGTCTCTTGGATCCAAATGACTAAATTTCGCAAAAAGGTCTGTTTGTGTGTGCATCCGTCCAATTGGGGTAAATCAAGCAACTGAAATTTCATATTTGAGACAACTGTACGCCCGAAATGTTACATCAACTGTTTCAAATTTTCTCATATAGATCTCTAACGATTTAGACTAAACACGCCAAATCTAAGTAAAATTGAATGGGCTTTAATATCACGTAGGTTTCATTCTGATTGATATAGTCTGATAAAGCTTAAATGGCGATATTTTAAAGTTTCCTCCTCTTAAGTACCTTTAACTTTGTAGTTTCTAAAAAAAATTACCATTTCATTATGTATGCTTTAATAAAAAACTGGTAAGTATACGAGTTAAACGAATTTGATTGCCAACTAAAGGAGAAAAGAGCAAAACATATTTGTTTGAGTAATTTGTTTTTCGAACTTAAGCGTGCTAATTATGATGTATAATATACCGTTAGAAAGCTAAAGATTTGAGGAAAAATCTTATCCTATATACAATATGGGAGTTAATGTAAATTGACGAATGGGACATGAACAAAATTGATTATAATAAATAACAATTTTTAATGTTATATTATTTAATTTAAAAAATGATTTCCAAGGAAACTAAATATAATTCTTTAAACTTTTTTCAACTCTAAATTTTTTATTATTTCTTAAATTGATTTTATCAACTGAGGTAAGTGAATATCGTACCAGCTTTTTTTAAATTTATTGTTATCCGACTACTACAATAACAATATAAGACTTATGTGTGCGAAATTCTCAATATTCATTTAAATTTGTTCAAAGATGTAAATCTTGTACAAATAAATATAATCCAAGTCTGTATACTGGGTTTGGTTTTCGTACCATGGATCTGTAATTATCCATACTAATATTATAAAGCTGAAGAGTTTGTTTGTTTGTTTGAACGCGCTAATCTCAAAAACTACTGGTTCGAATTGAAAAATTCTGTTTGTGTTGGATAGTCCATGTATCGAGGAAGGCTGTAGGCTATATAACATCACGCTGCGACCAATAGGAGTGAAGAATCAGTGGAAAATGTGGAAAAAACGGAGGAAATTGACCTCGCATCCCAATGATTCCAAATGATTTACCTTTAAAATTTAAAATAATATAATTTCCCGTTGAATTATATTTTGTCGTAACAATTAATAAATCATAGGGGATAGGAATCTATTTACGGATAAATAAAGGCTTAGAAGAAGCCCTTGAAAGATTACTAGTGCATCCAGCGCATATAGCAATCCTCTTTAGAATACCTCCGGGTAACAGAAGGACAAATCTGACAGCTATACATATTATATTTGTATTTGTATTTTGTTTGAAAATAAAACCAGAGGGTAAGAAAAAAAAAAAAAAAAAAAAAAAAAAAAACCGTCAAAACCTCCAGCAGCTTGGTCCGCCGGTTTTCTTCTTGGTTGCCATCTCTCTCCCATTGCGGATCTTCAAGATGGGTCTGGCATCCGCTGCCACTCCATCAATCCATCGGATTGAAAGTCTTCCCACACTTCTTGTCCCAAAAATCTTTTCAATTAGGACCATCCTGGAAATCTGATCCTGAACCATTCTACTTATATGACCAGCCTACTTTATGAACTTATGTGTATAGCAATAAATTAATGAAAAATATTGAGAAAGATGAACCAGCAATACTATAAATTTATATACAATTAATGTATATACTAAGGACAAACACCACTGCTAAATTCAAGACACTAAATTCTCTTCCATTTCTTATATTCAGTGTTCATGAATTCGGAGGACTAAGGGATTTTGTTTATACGTCATCTTTGTCGTTAGTTCTCAAATTTAGAGGAGGGTTATTAATATTTATTTTTTTCTTGGTCGATTACAAAGGTTCATTATTGAAAATAACAAAACAAAATGATATATACTGGAATTCTTCACAATTCCTTATTCCAGAACACATTTTATTATTTCTCCATCTTGAATAAAAACCGAATTACATAGAAATTACAAAAAAAATTTATTTTTTTATTTATGCTCCACACAATTTCTTTATCCTGAAATACTTTACATGTTTTCTCTATCTTCAGTAATAACCGGGTTAGAGGAGTATAGCATCTTTTATATCTATAATATATATATATATATATATATATATATATATATATATATATATATATATATATATAAATAAGTTAAGGATAGGAGTCAGGCAGTATTAGCCTTAATACCATCTTGGGATGTAAACAACATCCCAAACATATAAAAGGAGGATTACTTTCATGAATAAAGCATTATTGTTTCTGGAACCATGAGTGTTGTTTCTTCTTAACCTTTTTTAATTCATTTGTCTCGACCAAGCATAACTTATATATATATATATATATATATATATATATATATATATATATATATATATATTTTTTTTTTTTTATTATTTTTTTTTTTCTTGGGGGGATTGGAAGTTCATAGAGGACTTAAATCAGTTCAGGGATCTTATACACCCAGTAATAAATAATACAAAAATGATAACTATTAAATATTATCTATTATATTGTATTATATGTTGTTATTATTGGGTTGTTTCACATGAAATGTCCGTTTTTATAGTTTCTAAATACATAAAGGATTTTGCAGGTCTCTGTTGTTTTATTCCGAATGTTTACATATTTAAAGTAAACAGTTACTAATCCTCTACCTTTGTATTATAAACATTAGCTTCCCAATCAATTACCCACTGTTTAGTATACTTCCAAATATGAACATGGAAACACGCGATTTTCGAGTAATATTTTTGTACGAGTTTAAACTCGGTCATTCAGCAGCTGAGGCCGCTAGAAATATTTGTGAGGCGTTTGGAGAAAGGAGTGTTAATGAACTGACCATTCGCCGTTGGTTTTCTAAGTTTTCAGCTGGGGATACCGACTTGGAAAACTTGCCCCGAGGAAGACCTCCGTCCATAATAGACAACGATGTCCTCATACATACAGTAGAAGGAAACCCCTACCAAACAGTTAAAGGACTCTCAGCACAACTAAATGCAAGTGCATCTACCGTTTCCAGACATTTAATGTGTATTGGGAAATTAAAAAAGCTCGATACATGGGTACCTCATGATCTCACTGAGCGGCAGCAAGACCACATGTTTCAAAACATACTCTTGCAAAAATTGAAAGTACTGGGCTACAATGTTCTTCCGCTTCCACCATATTCTCCCTACTTGTCTCCAACAGATTACCACCTGTTCAGGAATTTAGACAACTTCGTCAAAGGAAAACTGTTTGAAAATGATTATCAAGTGAAAAGTGCGTTTTTAGATATAGTTTAACTTCAAAGCACAGAGTTTTTCAGTTCGGGGATAAAAAAGTTGGTTTAACTTTGGGAAAAATGTGTAGAAAAAGAAGGTAAATACTTCGAATAAAATGATCTTGTTTTCATATCGTATTTTTAATAAATATCCTTTAACTCGAAAACGGACATTTCATGTGACACAACCCAATATAATTAAACGCACAGAGGTGCGTTTTCCCAACTTAAGACAGTAGCTCTGATAATACTTTAAATTCTTAATAATACTTTTTCCTGACTTGAAACAGTTTGTAGGTCGAGCCTCCGTAATTGGTAAGGGAGGGGGGGGGGAGGTGGACCGAGGAAGAGAGGGAACCCTTGTAGCAATTACTTTTTAATAAAGTTCTGGAATCATTTCTTCTGGCTCAAGGCGGGTATTTTATTTCAAGTCGAAAAATATGAACTGAACACAACGGATAGTATATTCCTGTGCTGACTCATTGTTTAATGGTTAGTAATATATATTTTAATTCCCCTTACCTATATATGAAATATTTAGTAAGGGAAATTATTGCGATCGTGAAAATTTTCGAAGGAAATAAACGTTTTAGGGTCTCTTGGATCCAAATGACTAAATTTCGCAAAAAGGTCTGTTTGTGTGTGCATCCGTCCAATTGGGGTAAATCAAGCAACTGAAATTTCATATTTGAGACAACTGTACGCCCGAAATGTTACATCAACTGTTTCAAATTTTCTCATATAGATCTCTAACGATTTAGACTAAACACGCCAAATCTAAGTAAAATTGAATGGGCTTTAATATCACGTAGGTTTCATTCTGATTGATATAGTCTGATAAAGCTTAAATGGCGATATTTTAAAGTTTCCTCCTCTTAAGTACCTTTAACTTTGTAGTTTCTAAAAAAATTACCATTTCATTATGTATGCTTTAATAAAAAACTGGTAAGTATACGAGTTAAACGAATTTGATTGCCAACTAAAGGAGAAAAGAGCAAAACATATTTGTTTGAGTAATTTGTTTTTCGAACTTAAGCGTGCTAATTATGATGTATAATATACCGTTAGAAAGCTAAAGATTTGAGGAAAAATCTTATCCTATATACAATATGGGAGTTAATGTAAATTGACGAATGGGACATGAACAAAATTGATTATAATAAATAACAATTTTTAATGTTATATTATTTAATTTAAAAAATGATTTCCAAGGAAACTAAATATAATTCTTTAAACTTTTTTCAACTCTAAATTTTTTATTATTTCTTAAATTGATTTTATCAACTGAGGTAAGTGAATATCGTACCAGCTTTTTTTAAATTTATTGTTATCCGACTACTACAATAACAATATAAGACTTATGTGTGCGAAATTCTCAATATTCATTTAAATTTGTTCAAAGATGTAAATCTTGTACAAATAAATATAATCCAAGTCTGTATACTGGGTTTGGTTTTCGTACCATGGATCTGTAATTATCCATACTAATATTATAAAGCTGAAGAGTTTGTTTGTTTGTTTGAACGCGCTAATCTCAAAAACTACTGGTTCGAATTGAAAAATTCTGTTTGTGTTGGATAGTCCATGTATCGAGGAAGGCTGTAGGCTATATAACATCACGCTGCGACCAATAGGAGTGAAGAATCAGTGGAAAATGTGGAAAAAACGGAGGAAATTGACCTCGCATCCCAATGATTCCAAATGATTTACCTTTAAAATTTAAAATAATATAATTTCCCGTTGAATTATATTTTGTCGTAACAATTAATAAATCATAGGGGATAGGAATCTATTTACGGATAAATAAAGGCTTAGAAGAAGCCCTTGAAAGATTACTAGTGCATCCAGCGCATATAGCAATCCTCTTTAGAATACCTCCGGGTAACAGAAGGACAAATCTGACAGCTATACATATTATATTTGTATTTGTATTTTGTTTGAAAATAAAACCAGAGGGTAAGAAAAAAAAAAAAAAAAAAAAAAAAAAAAAAAACCGTCAAAACCTCCAGCAGCTTGGTCCGCCGGTTTTCTTCTTGGTTGCCATCTCTCTCCCATTGCGGATCTTCAAGATGGGTCTGGCATCCGCTGCCACTCCATCAATCCATCGGATTGAAAGTCTTCCCACACTTCTTGTCCCAAAAATCTTTTCAATTAGGACCATCCTGGAAATCTGATCCTGAACCATTCTACTTATATGACCAGCCTACTTTATGAACTTATGTGTATAGCAATAAATTAATGAAAAATATTGAGAAAGATGAACCAGCAATACTATAAATTTATATACAATTAATGTATATACTAAGGACAAACACCACTGCTAAATTCAAGACACTAAATTCTCTTCCATTTCTTATATTCAGTGTTCATGAATTCGGAGGACTAAGGGATTTTGTTTATACGTCATCTTTGTCGTTAGTTCTCAAATTTAGAGGAGGGTTATTAATATTTATTTTTTTCTTGGTCGATTACAAAGGTTCATTATTGAAAATAACAAAACAAAATGATATATACTGGAATTCTTCACAATTCCTTATTCCAGAACACATTTTATTATTTCTCCATCTTGAATAAAAACCGAATTACATAGAAATTACAAAAAAAATTTATTTTTTTATTTATGCTCCACACAATTTCTTTATCCTGAAATACTTTACATGTTTTCTCTATCTTCAGTAATAACCGGGTTAGAGGAGTATAGCATCTTTTATATCTATAATATATATATATATATATATATATATATATATATATATATATATATATATATATATATATATATATAAATAAGTTAAGGATAGGAGTCAGGCAGTATTAGCCTTAATACCATCTTGGGATGTAAACAACATCCCAAACATATAAAAGGAGGATTACTTTCATGAATAAAGCATTATTGTTTCTGGAACCATGAGTGTTGTTTCTTCTTAACCTTTTTTAATTCATTTGTCTCGACCAAGCATAACTTATATATAATATATATATATATATATATATATATATATATATATATATATATATATATATATATTTTTTTTTTTTATTTATTTTTTTTTTTCTTGGGGGATTGGAAGTTCATAGAGGACTTAAATCAGTTCAGGGATCTTATACACCCAGTAATAAATAATACAAAAATGATAACTATTAAATATTATCTATTATATTGTATTATATGTTGTTATTATTGGGTTGTTTCACATGAAATGTCCGTTTTTATAGTTTCTAAATACATAAAGGATTTTGCAGGTCTCTGTTGTTTTATTCCGAATGTTTACATATTTAAAGTAAACAGTTACTAATCCTCTACCTTTGTATTATAAACATTAGCTTCCCAATCAATTACCCACTGTTTAGTATACTTCCAAATATGAACATGGAAACACGCGATTTTCGAGTAATATTTTTGTACGAGTTTAAACTCGGTCATTCAGCAGCTGAGGCCGCTAGAAATATTTGTGAGGCGTTTGGAGAAAGGAGTGTTAATGAACTGACCATTCGCCGTTGGTTTTCTAAGTTTTCAGCTGGGGATACCGACTTGGAAAACTTGCCCCGAGGAAGACCTCCGTCCATAATAGACAACGATGTCCTCATACATACAGTAGAAGGAAACCCCTACCAAACAGTTAAAGGACTCTCAGCACAACTAAATGCAAGTGCATCTACCGTTTCCAGACATTTAATGTGTATTGGGAAATTAAAAAAGCTCGATACATGGGTACCTCATGATCTCACTGAGCGGCAGCAAGACCACATGTTTCAAAACATACTCTTGCAAAAATTGAAAGTACTGGGCTACAATGTTCTTCCGCTTCCACCATATTCTCCCTACTTGTCTCCAACAGATTACCACCTGTTCAGGAATTTAGACAACTTCGTCAAAGGAAAACTGTTTGAAAATGATTATCAAGTGAAAAGTGCGTTTTTAGATATAGTTTAACTTCAAAGCACAGAGTTTTTCAGTTCGGGATAAAAAAGTTGGTTTAACTTTGGGAAAAATGTGTAGAAAAAGAAGGTAAATACTTCGAATAAAATGATCTTGTTTTCATATCGTATTTTTAATAAATATCCTTTAACTCGAAAACGGACATTTCATGTGACACAACCCAATATAATTAAACGCACAGAGGTGCGTTTTCCCAACTTAAGACAGTAGCTCTGATAATACTTTAAATTCTTAATAATACTTTTTCCTGACTTGAAACAGTTTGTAGGTCGAGCCTCCGTAATTGGTAAGGGAGGGGGGGGGGAGGTGGACCGAGGAAGAGAGGGAACCCTTGTAGCAATTACTTTTTAATAAAGTTCTGGAATCATTTCTTCTGGCTCAAGGCGGGTATTTTTATGCAAGTCGAAAAATATGAACTGAACACAACGGATAGTATATTCCTGTGCTGACTCATTGTTTAATGGTTAGTAATATATATTTTAATTCCCCTTACCTATATATGAAATATTTAGTAAGGGAAATTATTGCGATCGTGAAAATTTTCGAAGGAAATAAACGTTTTAGGGTCTCTTGGATCCAAATGACTAAATTTCGCAAAAAGGTCTGTTTGTGTGTGCATCCGTCCAATTGGGGTAAATCAAGCAACTGAAATTTCATATTTGAGACAACTGTACGCCCGAAATGTTACATCAACTGTTTCAAATTTTCTCATATAGATCTCTAACGATTTAGACTAAACACGCCAAATCTAAGTAAAATTGAATGGGCTTTAATATCACGTAGGTTTCATTCTGATTGATATAGTCTGATAAAGCTTAAATGGCGATATTTTAAAGTTTCCTCCTCTTAAGTACCTTTAACTTTGTAGTTTCTAAAAAAATTACCATTTCATTATGTATGCTTTAATAAAAAACTGGTAAGTATACGAGTTAAACGAATTTGATTGCCAACTAAAGGAGAAAAGAGCAAAACATATTTGTTTGAGTAATTTGTTTTTCGAACTTAAGCGTGCTAATTATGATGTATAATATACCGTTAGAAAGCTAAAGATTTGAGGAAAAATCTTATCCTATATACAATATGGGAGTTAATGTAAATTGACGAATGGGACATGAACAAAATTGATTATAATAAATAACAATTTTTAATGTTATATTATTTAATTTAAAAAATGATTTCCAAGGAAACTAAATATAATTCTTTAAACTTTTTTCAACTCTAAATTTTTTATTATTTCTTAAATTGATTTTATCAACTGAGGTAAGTGAATATCGTACCAGCTTTTTTTAAATTTATTGTTATCCGACTACTACAATAACAATATAAGACTTATGTGTGCGAAATTCTCAATATTCATTTAAATTTGTTCAAAGATGTAAATCTTGTACAAATAAATATAATCCAAGTCTGTATACTGGGTTTGGTTTTCGTACCATGGATCTGTAATTATCCATACTAATATTATAAAGCTGAAGAGTTTGTTTGTTTGTTTGAACGCGCTAATCTCAAAAACTACTGGTTCGAATTGAAAAATTCTGTTTGTGTTGGATAGTCCATGTATCGAGGAAGGCTGTAGGCTATATAACATCACGCTGCGACCAATAGGAGTGAAGAATCAGTGGAAAATGTGGAAAAAACGGAGGAAATTGACCTCGCATCCCAATGATTCCAAATGATTTACCTTTAAAATTTAAAATAATATAATTTCCCGTTGAATTATATTTTGTCGTAACAATTAATAAATCATAGGGGATAGGAATCTATTTACGGATAAATAAAGGCTTAGAAGAAGCCCTTGAAAGATTACTAGTGCATCCAGCGCATATAGCAATCCTCTTTAGAATACCTCCGGGTAACAGAAGGACAAATCTGACAGCTATACATATTATATTTGTATTTGTATTTTGTTTGAAAATAAAACCAGAGGGTAAGAAAAAAAAAAAAAAAAAAAAAAAAAAAAAAAAAAAAAAAAATCTATTTACGTCAAGAATGCTTTTCATGCCAACTACAGTGAGTGTCAAAAGTATTCGGAATTCCTATTTCTTTTCATTTAATAAGTATATTACACAACTATTAATTTATATAATCCTTTTTAATTCATAAATCATTAAAAGAGATTTCCATAAAGCAAAATCACGAACCAGATAACCGAAATGTTTATTTTTTTTTAAAGATTAAACAATTAATTTTGTAAAATTACCAGATCATTCAGTGTCAAAAGTATTCGGAAATCGTTTTGTTGTTTAAATCGGGAATCCTATTATTTAATGGTTTCAAATGTTCAAATTCTCACTAAATTCCAAATCGGAAACCACTTTATTCCGAATACTTTTGAAACTCCTATTTTTATATTTTTCGTAAATTAACGTTGAAACCGTTAAATATAAAATGACTATTGTCGTGATTTTTGGGTTCGTCTAATGTATACCTTCCTCTTAACATTATAAAGTGAGTAAAAACTCTTTAAAATCAGAAATAATAACTCAAAAGCAAGTACAACTACACAATGATAGTGAATTCCGAATACTTTCAAAACTCACTGTATATGTCGCATTGTCAAGATCGGGTTGCGAAGAAAATCAGTACGTTCTTCTAGCACAAGAGATTAAAACTAAAAATATCATTTACGAAGAAGAAATTTGCGCAGACGAAGTCGCTGGCAACAGCTAGTTGATTATAATTATGTCTTTTATTTTTATTGAATTGATTGGAGTTTTCGCATGTAAGCCTTTTTTTGCTAAACTATAAATCTGTGAGGTGTAAATCCATATGGTATTGATTGGGTACGTATGTATTAGAGGTATGTATATGTATTAGAGAGTAACTGAGTACATATACACTTACATATATACATGTATTCAGTTACTGTCTAATTTCCAGTTTTGACTTTTAATATAAAAAGAATACAGTACTTTCAGTGGCTGGTTATGTCCCTTACTTTTCATTTTGACATATGGGCTCCAAGTCATCCATCGGTCAAATCTTTGGTAATGAATGGTTTTGGTTATAAATATATAACTCGGGATGACATGGGGGCCTCACATTAAGCAGAAGCGGCTGACTCTCAACAATCGACTAAGACTTCTATATTCTCTACTGCGCAAACACTCTTCTTTAAAAATCCGACAAAAACTAAATACTTATAACTACTTACTAAAACCTATGTGGACATACGCCTCTCAAATTTATGGAATAGCGAAACCGACTCAGATTAAAAAAAATCGAGACTTTTCAATCAAAAACTTTAAGACTTATTACTCGATCACCCTGGTATGTCAGTAACAAAACTTTACATACAGACTTACACATACCAATGGTGCAAGATCACATTCGGACTTCTTACATAAACTTTTTTGACAAACTTCACGGACATACTAACAAACTCATACAAAACATAGCCACGACAGACATGCCAGGGAATATTCAAAGAAGGCTGAAAAGAAGCTGGCTAAGAGATCTCCTTAAGTAAACTCTTTTAAAATTCAAGTTAGGAGTAGATGCCAATGGGTATCGACCTCCCTCATGCTTGACATGCCCTTTATATCAATTGTTATCAAATCCGCTTATTGTCACGGGCTGAGCGACAGGTGTGGATGTAACAATAAATGATAAAAAAAAAAAAAAATAAAAAAAAAAATATATAACTCTAAAACCTATTTATTCTAGAAATTCATACATTACAAACTCTCAAAAATAAATAATTGGTTATTGATTACATTTTTGTGCTTTATTGTGTAAACATGTCCTCTAAAATTATAGATTATGACTTTAACATTATTTATGAAAATTAATAAATAACCTAAGCTTCCCAAAGCGGGTCCTTGTTTGTAGCTGTTGTATATAAATAACGGGATCTTGGAAACTAAAATGAAATCGCTTATCGCCAAGTTGAGGACCAGCAGATTCGAAGGCGTTCTCAGCGATCTGCACCTGAAACAATAAAGTAAGGAATTAGTCAAAGTTTATGTGTTCTTTAGCCAAAAAAAAAAAGTTTTAGAATACAATAGAAAATAATGTTTATTCTGTGACCGAGTCACCTAAGAATAACATAGATGTACAATTAAAATACACGATGTGTTTGGCAAAAAGATCAAAGGATCATAATTAATTCTTGTTTACAAAGGTGAGAATAGAAGGAAAAGAAAAACAAAAAGGTATACAGCAAGATCAAAAAAGTAAAACTAAAAATACATAAATAACTTCAGATACATAAATATTGAACAACACTAAAAATAAATCAATTGATTAACTGAGTTAAATTTGAGCTGAGAGAGAAACGCTTTATTGAACATGAGTCTGTTCCTTTCTTCTACACAGAGTACTTAATCAATCTAAATTATATAACTGTAAGTTATATTTTAGATTATTATTTTCAATAATGAACCTTCGTAATCGACCAAAAAACAAAAAAAAAAAAAAAATTACCCCCATTCACAATTTGTGGTCACGTTACAAGTGAGTAGAACCCGAAAAATCTTGTGCGGGCAACACACGACTTTCACTTACCTTCATTTTTAAAATCAATGAAACAATTTTCAAATACAGTTAAAGATGAAAATACGTGAAACTATTAAAGAATTAATTAAATTGAATTTATATAGAAACATGTGTTTTATTGAAAAATCTATTTTATTATTACCTAAAATAATTAGTTCTAACTGCTTTTCATCACTCTTTATTAACTTTTAAAAGTTTGTGCATTAGATAATATTTATTCTAAAATCATTAGCTTTCCAACGGTATACTATACGTGTATATTACTGTTGCCATGTTCAAAATCAAAAACTGGCATTAAAAAAATATTTTTTCCGTTTTCCCCCTTAGTTAAATGTCAAATTCGTTGAACTTATATATTTATGTGTTTCTCATAGGTGGTAACAAGATAATATATTCATTTTTATAAAATCTGCGAAATTAAAGGTACTTTAGGGGAAGAAAATTTAAAATATCTTCATTTAAGCCCTGTCAGACCATTTTAATCCAAATGAAACCTAAATTATATTAAAGCCCATTAAATTTTACATCGATATCGAACCGTTTTCGAGAAAATCGAAAAAAGGTGCAAAATGCATGGTATAAAGTGGCTCTTTTGGTGAGCTCATTTTGATGAAAAAGGTTTTGTAACGTCTCGGGCGTATAATTGTCTTAAATATGAAATTTCAGTTTCATCGGACTTACCGTTTCCGACCGGGAGTTGCCACACACACACACACAAACAAGTTGCTGTAACATCTCAGGAGGTATGTATAGTTGTCTTAAATGTGAATTTTTATTTAGTCACTGAAACGAACACCAAGACATTTTTGCGGGACTTGGTTATTTGGACTCAGGGGACCCTAAAATGTGTTTTCCGTTGGAATTCGAAAATTTTCACGAACGCAATAGTTTCCCTTACCATATATATTGGGTTGATGCAAAATTAATGCAGGTTTTTAGTAGGTATTGTAAATACGCCATATCTTTACTTTAACCATATATATTTAATCAAAATAATTTCCATCTGAATCAATGCACTTTTGCCAACGTTCAACGAGCTTTCTTATTCCACCAGAAAAAAAATCCGAATCCCTGGACTCAATGAAATCACGAAAAGAATTTTCAATGTCGTCCTGGTTTTGAAAATTTTTCTCCCTCAAAAAGTTGTCCAGATGCCTGAAAAAGTGGAAGTCTGTAGGAGAGAGGTCAGGTGAATAAGGCGGATGTTGGAGAACTTCGTAGCCCAACTCGTGCAGTCGTCGAAGCGTTGGTTGTGCAACGTGTGGTCTGGCGTTACTACTGGCAACCACTTGGCCAACTTTTTTACCTTACCAATTGCTTCCAAGTGGCGTACAACTGTGGATTGGTTCACACCGAGTTCCGCCGCCATTTCTCGTGTGGTTTTGGTTGGGTCTTCTTCCACTTTTGACCTCAGCTGGTCGTTGTCCAGAGCAAGATGACGGCCCCGACCTTCCTTGTCTTCGAGGTCGAAATCTCCTCTGCGAAACTTCTGGAACCAACGCTGCACCGTGCACTCATTAATAGCCCCCTGACCCCACACTTCATTAATATTACGAGCCGTTTGCGCAGCGCTGCGCCCTAATTTAAATTCGTAAAAATAAATTTGACGAAAATCGCACTTTGACATTTTCGATTCAAGACCTTTGAACACACTGAACAAAACGATTTTACTAAACAAATTCATGGTGAAAGAGAGGGTATTAGGTAAGGTTTGTTTTGGTATAATAATGATCAATGTTAGGATTAGCTTTGTTTACACAATTGGAATTAAGATATTGCAATAGAGGAAACCTGCATTAATTTTGCATCAACCCAATAGTAAGTGAAAGTAATAACAAATAAAAAAAATCCGTTTCTTCTAATCAATAAATAAAATCCTCATAATTAAATTTGTTTTCTATTTCATAAAGAATTAAATTTTCTATAAAATAACAAAAGAACCATTGAAATTGGTTAAGAACTAGCAGAGATATAGAGTTATTAAATTAGCTGTGGTGCTATGCCATTTTCCTTTGCATTATGTATTTCTTTTTATATTACTTAATTGCCTATCTACAGCTTTACAGACAGTTAAACCCTAATATTGTTATTTGGAAATAATAAAGCAGTGTGTAATAATTTGCAACGTTTTTAAGATTTTTCCTCGGATTCCGAAAATTATATGAGCCGTTAATAAGACGAGTTAAAGTGGCTCCTTCCCTCTACTCGCAGACAATATTCCCAAGGAACAATTTTACCAACTTCAAAGTGAACGGTGAATCACCGCCAGTATGTAACTCCATCCTTTACCTGGGCGTCACACTAGGCAGGCACCTCACTTTTTCTAGCCACGTCCTAAAAAGACTCAAACTACTCGCTCAAACTCAAACTCCTCAGGAGAAATGGCTACAGGCTCTATCACCTACTTACATCCCCACATTTATCACTGAGACTGAAACTTCAGATATACAAGGGAGTAATACGTCCGACTATGCTCTATGGTGCGCCCTTGATGCGACATCCGTTCAAGTCAACCCTCAAACAATTACAGACGTACCAGAATTCCATACTTCGGCGGATTGTCAGAGGTACCAACCTACCGAGGGCCAAAAACCACACTATCCATCAGGAGCCAACAATGCCTGAATATATCAGCCCGAGGCACATCAAATTGAAGGCCTGTGCTAACCCATTGTTTGTTGCTATCACCCCATCACCCAAGCCTGGGAGGTGGTAAGGATCACTACTGTTCACTTTGTCGCCGAGGGAAGGAGTTCGGGCAATGTCTGAACTCAATTTTTTACCAAAACCCCGAAGAATGGCCCCTCCCCATTTTTGTAGTTGTATACATAAAGGCATAAAAACTCGTAAAATGTTAAACGTGCATGCAGCGCATTAGAAATATTCCTTAGAATACCTTCGGGTAATAGAAGGTCAAATATCCTCTGTGATATTGTAACAAGTTTTAATTTTCCCACTCTGCTTACGTCCGCCCGATTTCTTGAAGTTTGAACTTAAATCTATATAAGTGAACGTACAGTGTCGCTGCCTATGATGAGTACCGATGGGATAGAGGGACCCTCCAATTTTAAGCCATTCTCGTAGGAATCCTCTTCCCGAATCCATGGATGGAAGAACAGTACCGAAATAACCAGGAGCAGTTTGAGGCTATTCTTTATTTAATTTTTTTTCCTCGTTATATTATTTCATACCCATTTGGAGACAGCGTTGGTATTATGATAGAATTTTCTATCCTATTACGTAAATCTTGTATGCCGCTTGCTAAAGAAAATAAACTATAGAACTTGAACAATTTTATTTATAATGAAGAACCTGGACCCTAAAACACGAAACCATGTCACAATATATGTATAGAATAGAATAGAAAATAATTTTTATTCTGGGACTGGGTCCCCTAAGAGTAACAGAATTGTACATTTAAATATACAACATGTCTGGCCAACAGACAGAAGGAACAGAATTAATTACTTATTACACAGATGGGTTAATTCGAGTGTCCATATCACACACGAATATCCACACACACACACACACATATATATATTATATATATATATATATAAATATGATATGATAAAAATAAAATAAAAACAGTTCTTGCAAAATATTGGGTTGAACAAAATTAAAAATAAATTAAAATATAACAGCGTTTAAATAAAGAACATATATTACTTTTCTTACAAAGTGTGATATTAGGAACATAAGAATCACTGTATTTAAGCGTCTTTTTGGGTTAATAAAAGGAATTGGGATATCAATTATTTAAATATCACAATTGTTACGCGTATTTTTGGGATGAGAGAAGGAATTGGAAAAGTTGGAATTTGAGTTAGGAGATAGATGCAGCATGGCGAATATGAGTAGGTAGAGAATTCCAGAAAATAGAGGAACGGACCATGAAGGACGATCAAAAGTTTTAGTTCTATGGGTAGGAAAGTAAAGGTCGGAATGGCGCGATCTTGTTTCAAGAGTGTGGACTGAAGATTTAAACTGTAGAAGACTATGAATGTATGGAGGGTGTTGGGATTTAATGATTTGGTAAAGGTATGATCCTAGGAAATATTGTCTGCGGATTCGGGGACGGAGCCACTTTAACTCGCCGTAAAAATGGCTTAGGTATATATTGTATATTGTGTAAAATAATAAAACCATAGGGTAAGAAAAAAAAATCCCTACATCCACAGTCTCGTACAATTTGAATCCTCAGTCCATTCTCTTGAAATTGTTCGAGCCATTCTCACCTTTAAGTTTCTACCCATAGAACTAAAACATTTGATCGTTCCTCAATCCTCTGGAACTCTCTACCTACTTAAATCCGCCATGTTGCATCTATCTCTTAACTCAAATTCCAAATTTTCCAATTCCTTCTCTCATCCCAAAAATACGCGTAACAATTGTGATATTTAAATAATTGATATCATATTTTGATAGAAGTAAAAATATCTGTTCATCGTCTATGTGTAAACTCTTTTGTAATTAAAAAAAATTATATTCTACACAATTATCTAACAAAAATTGTTTTTACTTTTAGTTGTATATATACTAACTCATAATCGTAAATAGTAATTAATCATGTTCCTTTTGTTAGTTGACCAGACATGTTGTATATTTCCACTGCACATACCTGTATTCTTCAGGAATCCAGTTTCCCCGTGTAAAATTATTTCCTATTTCTGTTATGTATGGAATGATTATAGAATACCGCTATTGAACTTCTACAACACTAGGCGTTACAAACTTTTAATGAATTGATTGATGGCTTAGCGTGATAGTGAATCAAGATATTTTGCCAGAGAGCTGTCAAGGTCAACAAACAGTAAACAACCGGCGTATTTTATTAATTGTTTACCTTTACCCGATCCTTGACAAACATTGAATACCTAATTATATTGATAATAATTGATTATTATATTTTATTTTGTATTCTTTTGGAACAAGGTTCTAATTCTGCTTCAAAAATAAAAACTTCTGTACTTAATATACACACATGACTTACGGACAAACGAAAACATCCTAACTGCGACATATACCGACGACACTGCTGTTACTACAAGAAACACAGACCCCATATAGGCAAATATAAATTTCAATGCCTTTTGGACAAAACTGGTGTAAGAAAAAGAAGTTAACAATTAACCATGATAAGTCAATGTAACATTTACCCTTCGACGCGTAACCTGCCTCCAGTTTGTATAGACAATCACCCAATACCACAGTCAAATACAGTAACGTACCTAGGTCTTATTTTTGACAAGAGGTTGACATGGAGCCCACACGTCAAGGCAAAATGTTAAACGTTAAACTTTCGACTAAGACTTTTATATTCGATACTACATAGACGTTCTAAATTATCCTCCAGACAGAAAATTCATGTATACACTATATTTATTAAAACCATTATGGATTTACGCTTGCCAAATATACGGACCTGCTAAAAAGACTAATATACGAAAAATACAAACCTTGCAATCGCAATTTTTACTTTCACTTACTATATATAGTAAGGGAATAGTATTGCGATCGTGAAAATTTTCGAATTCCAGTTTTCAACGGAAATACACGTTTTAGGGTCCCCTGAGTCCAAATAACCAAGTCCCGCTAAAAAGTCTGTGTGTGTGTGTGTGTGTGTGGTAACTCGGGTAAACGAAAAGTCCTAATGAAATTTCATATTTAAGACAAATATACACCCAAGACGTTACAAAACCATTTTCATCAAGATCAGCTAACCAGAAGAGCCATTTAAACTATGATTTTGCACTTTTTTCGATTTTCTCAAAAACGGTCCACGATTTTGATTAAACTCAGCTATATCAATGTAAAATTTAATGAGCTTTAAAACATGTAGGTTTTATTCTGATTAAAATAGTTTGACAGGCTTAAATATCGATATTTAAATTTTCTTCTCTAAAGTACCTTTAATTTGTTGATTATATAAAAATAACATATTATCTTGTTAGCATGATAAAAACAGCATAAATATGTAAAGTTGGAGATTCATAAAAAACCAACTAAAGGAAAAAACTGAAATTTTATTTAGAAATAGCAACTTAAAAACCTTTTTTCAAACTAAGAAACACTATATACATGTATTTATACACCTTAGGAATTCTCAAAACGGGTATTTGAAATAAAATATCACTCGCATAAAAGCTAATTTAAATGTTAATATAGAGGATGATAAAAAGCACAGGGTTAAAAATTTAATATTCTTTCTTACATAATAATTAATTTTGTTTATTATACAAAAACATATTTCTAATGATGAAAATGTAAATATTAAATTGGATGAATTCGATACCCAACTAAAGGGGAAAAGAGAAAAAAATATTTTTTTAATGCAATTTTTCGTTTTTGAACATAAGAACAGTAATATACATGTATGATACACCGTTGGAAAGCTAAAGATTTTAGAAAAAAAAATATTATCTCATACACAAGCTTTTAAAAGTTAATAGAGAGTGATAAAAAGCCGATAAAACTTAGTAATTGTTTTACATAATAATATAATATATTTTTTAATAAAACACATGTTTATATATAAATTCAATTTAATTAATTCTTTAATAGTTTCACGTATTTTTATCTCTAACTGTTTTTTGAAAATTCTTTCATTGATTTTTAAAATGGAGGTAAGTGAAAGTCGTGTGTTGCCCGCACCAGATTTTTAAGACTAGCAACGAACTCACCACCATATGTTTCAAACGATACCCTTCATACTGAGTTACGTTTTCCAGCTACTACAATCCACTTTCGATCGACGTACTAACGATTCCACGAAAAACTAAATGGACAAATAAACAAATTTGTGCACATGGCTACCGCTGACATACCATCCATAACTCGGCGTAGGCTGAAAAGGAGTTGGATGAGGACCTCCTGACCTGAAAATATAGTTGTGCTTAATGTCAGAAGGATGCACCACTGGGTGCTGTCTCCCTCATGCCTAAATGCCTTTTACAAATGTGAATAAGATGCTAATTACAAAAAAAGTTGTATTTTTCATTTATTTTCAATCGTTTCACCAAATATTCAACGTGACCCCCTAGAATATATCATTTTTGTTGTGAACTATTTTTTTTTGAGCCATATACAATTAGCCATTAAACATTTGTGGATCTACATTAAAATGTTCTAGGTAACACTAGTATTTTCAAATTAATTAAAAAACCACATTTTATTTCAATAAATGGAACATCTCACCTTTTAAATAAAAATTATTATCAATAATAATATTATTATATCATTATATAATATAACAACGTTTCGAGGTCTTACCTCATCTTCAGGTATATCCTAAAAAAAATTTTAACATCATGATATTATCACTATTTTTTTATGATTGAAAATATGATACTATTCAATTATATAATTTATCAAATTATTAACCGTCAGAAGCTGTATAAAATCATGATTGAACAGGAATACATAAAAGGTTAGTAAATTTAGTAGAGATGTATTTGTCGGAAACATACCATAAAGTTAGAATCGGTCATAACTACTCTGAGAGATTTGAGGTGCTATCGGGTTTAAAACAGGGCGACTCCCTTTCTCCTGTTTTATTTAATATAGCTTTAGAACATGTCATAGAAAAGGTGATGTGCACCGAGAAAGGTTTAAATCTGGGTGATAAAATTCCGGTTCTGGGATACGTCGATGGTGCTAGGTGAAGACACGAAAACTATACAACTAAATACAAGTGCGTTAATAAAAACCGGTAAAGAAATAGGACTAGAAATAAATAACGATAAGACGAAATATATGATAAGTAGCAGAAACGGTGCCGATCTTGGTGATATTGATATATCAGGGAATAATTTTGAACAAGTAGAGAAATTTAAGTATTTAGGTTCAATGATAACGAGAAAAAAATTAAATGCAGGAGGAAATAAAGTCCCAGTTAAAGGTGGAAAATGCGTGTTATTATTCAGTTGCTAAATTACTTAGCTCGCGGCTTCTAAAAACTTAAAGGTTAGAATTTATAAAACTATTATTCTTTCGACGATCCTTTACGGATGTGAAACGTGGTAGCTTACTTTGAAGGACGAACAACGGCTTAAGATTTTGAAAATAAGGTACTGCGTAAAATATTTGGTCCGAAGAGAGATGAGGCTACTGGGGAGTGTAGAAGGTTGCACAACGCGGAATTGCGGAGCTTGTATCCAGTGAATATAATTGAGTTGATAGCTTTGCGAAGGCTCATATGGGCGAGTAAAGTTATTGGGCTCGGTGAGGAACGGATTCCAAGAAAGTTGGTACTCACTGAACCGACTGGTAGGCGTCCCAAAGTAGGTCGAAGCGTCGATGGGAGGAATTGCGTTTAGGCTGATCTCGGGAGCTTGGCTTGAACGGTGATCATTGGACGAGTCTGTGTAGACAGTATTTTGTGTTATCGGCATCGAACCTTTGGGTTCGGTAGGCCTGTCATTATTATTATCAAATTATTAAATACCTCGATTTCATTTACTTTTCAGCATTACTTACGAACTCAATGTTCAACTGATGCACTATAATATTTAACATGACTTTAATATTGGTATATTATTATTTATTCCATTATTAACATATTTTTTTAAGTTTAACATCCTCCTTAATTTTAATGTGGAAGTACTAATGTAATAAATAATAATAAACAAATATTGAAGTTAAGGATTATAATGCATCAGTTAAAAATTGTGATAGTAAATAATGCTGAAAAATACACGAAAAAATATATAGTTTTAATAAGTAATATGTTGTATTTAGTTAATAATTTGATAAAATATATAATTGTATCAAGTTTTTCAATAATAACAAAATAGTAATAATCGCATGATGTTAAAATTGTTTTCGGGTATTCCTGAAAAAGAGGCAAGGCTACGAAATGTTGTTATTATATATTATATTATGATATTGTAACATTATTATTTATAATAAAATATTTTTGAAATAAGAGATTAATTAAATTAAACCCATCTTAATAGATAATAAGTAAACAAAAACTGAAGTTTTTAGCAAATCAAGAAAACATAAATACAGTTAAATCTTTCATATTAGGGTTTAAGGTTATTTTTAAAATTTTAGGAAAACAATTATATAGATCAAATCGATATATTAAACAATATTAGGGAGTGGTTAGTGGTGTTTAGGGATTGTTAGGAGTGGTTAGGGACGATTATTGTTATTATTTATATTCTTTGATGTTAGCTTTATTGATGTCTTCCAGGAAGCAGTAATTTATTATGTGATTTTATTCATGGGATTTAAGCCTCTTAGTCCCGGACAAAAACCGAGTTCCTATTCGAAGATAACCGGCCAAATTTGAAAAATATGCTACGATTGGGAAAAACGCTTATGAAAACCAAACTACGAATGATGTTTTCATGCTTAAAAAATTCCACGTATTCGGGAATTTGAAGCAGTTCGAGCAGGCTTCAATATCAGATTTTGCTGATGATATCGCAGTCACCAGTAGTAGCTCAAATGCCAGCAAGACTGTTATGCATTCAGCTGAAAATGTTAAAAATTGATGTGAATGCAGATAAAACGAAAGGAATAGTGTACTCATTTCAAAAAGGAAAGAAAAAATTACCGTCTAAATTTAAAATAAACAACTGCGAAATTAAACTATCCAAACATATAAGATATCTCGGAGTCACCTTTGACAGACATTTAAAGTTTTCGGTCCACATTAGTAAAAAAATTAAGACAGTGAGGAAAAAATCAAGGCAGCTTAATCACTTAATTAATTCTTCAAGTAAGGCTCTTCGACTGAAGATATCAATATGTAAGGCCATTATACGTCCAACTATGTTATATGGTGCTCCACTCTTTTCGCATATTGCTAAGTCGACCAAAAAACGTTAACAAAGGTCCAAAACCTCAAAAATTCTCGAGGAATTAAAAATTTACAAACTTTCCGAATTCACTATTACGAGGAATAAAAAGTTCTATAAAACGGCCAAACTTATTAACAATCCGATATATAGTAAGCTAACACCTTCTGGATTACCTCAAAGATAGCAGAATATTGAGATTTAGCTTTTAGTATTAGGTTAAGGTTCTACTCAAATCAAAAGGTGAGCCCCATTACCTCATTATAGATTCATAGAAGATAATTATATATTACAGAGATTATAGAGATATCTGACATCCTTAAAATGCATAAATGCAGAAAAAGGAGAAAATTCAAAAACTAAGGTTTTAAGAAGAGCTAACAAAAGGGGCTACGAAAAAAAAAAAAAAAAAAAAAAAAAGTATTCCCGGCGAGATGGAAAATAAAGCAATGATAATTATTCTCCAATATCAATTCAAAATAATATGAATAACAAAATTATAAATCATATCAAAATTGAGTTCAATCTATCTTAAACAGTTTGACTTTTGACCTAAGAGAGTGTCTGGTTTCGAGTGCCCATCTTATCGCTCCAGCGTTAACAGAGTATCAGCACATTCCGGCATAGAATGTGTAAAATGTCAGACCCAAACCGACTTAAAAATTCTTTGTCAACGAAATGTGATAATTTACAATCATTTTTTTTTTTTTTTTTTTTAATTTCTTTATTTCCAGATCGGCTGCGTGAGCCATACATGTTTTTAAAAAAAAATAAATTATTACAACTGGTAATGGAAAAAGTGGGAGTAGTCTCATAGTGGGAGGGGGGGTCTCATACACGAGACACCTCTAACGATAATAGATTTATAATTATTCCTAAGAATTGATTAATGAATTAAATTGATAACAGAACGAATGAATAAAATACAAATCAAAGAAAAATAATAATAATGAATTAAAAGTAATGAATATAGAAATAGAAATAGAAATAGAAAAAGATATTTATTCTGGGACATGGTCCCTTGAGAACAATTCATATGTACAATTAAGATATATATATAATGTGTCTGGCTACAAGACCAAAGTAATATAATTATTTCTCATTCACAATTATACATAAAGAAAAGAAAGGATGTAATAAAACAAAAGAGTAAAATAAATAAATAATAACTTCTGGTGCATTAAACAAAACTAAACATTGAAATTGATTCATAATTGATCCATATAAAAATATTAACAATAAATAACAAATTTTCTTTTTAATTTAAAATATCTTATTGAGCGTATGTTTGGGATAACAGTAGGTACTGGAATAGCTGGGACTTGAATGATGGCAGAGAAGAAGCATGGCGGATATGAGTAGGTAAGGAATTCCATAGAGTAGTGTAGCGGACAATAAAGGAATGATGGAAAGTTGTTGTTCTATGGGTAAGAATATAAAGGTCGGAATGGCGCGATCTTGTTTGGAGGGAGTGGACTGACGATTTAAATTGCAGAAGTCTGTAGATATATGGAGGTAGCTGGCTGGGAGTTGATTGTTTGGTAAAGATATGATCCTAGGCAATATTGTCTTCGGATAGAAGGAAGGAGCCACTTCAACTCATTGTATAAATGGGTCACATGAGACCTCTTCGGTGTACCAAGGACAAATCTTAAAAATATGTTCATAATTCGCTTTAGCCTGTCCTCGAGCACAGCCGAGAGGCCACCATATACCATACAGCAATAGTCAAAGTGGGGGAAAATAAATGAGGATACAAGGAGCTTACGGGTAGACAGTGGAAGAAGATGACGGGAGCGATGGAAATATTTGAGGGTACTTATTGTTCTTCGGGAGATTTGGGCAATATGGGGTTTCCAGGAAAGGGTTTGGTCGATGGTAATACCTAGGTTTTTGAAAGAGGAAGAAAAGGTGATTGGGTGATCATTAAGGGTTAGACTCGGAAAAGTAGTATGGGATCTGAGGAGGGTATTGGAACCTATACATATACAATATAAAATATACAAAATAATATGAAGTTTGCTGCAAGGTATAAGCTATAAAAGTAAAATCAACTAAGTCTTAAAAAAAAAAAAAAAATTATACATATATATATACGAGCACACACATACATACATACATATACTTACAATCGAATTAGTTCATTTATAAATTTATTTAGAGATAAAGTTTTCTCGCAATGCGAAGAATAAGGTGCTATTACACGCACGGCGATATATCGTCGTTGGCACTTTTAGAAAGTGTAGTAAACGACAATATATTGTCGTCCGGCACTAAAGGGGGTTAAAGATTTTTCAAATGATGTATAGCCCGGTATAATTTGCTTTAAAAAAGGAGGGAGTGTGGCTTACAAAAGGCGAGTTAATTTTGATTTTAATGACTCCCTCTTTAAAAATCCAAGTTTTCACACTTCTTGTGCGTTTGCCACCACTTTAAAAAAAACCTCAGAAAGGTCTCTTTTTCCAGTTTTTCTTAGTAAAAAGTGTCTTTTTTTTTTCAAGACAGCGGAAAATGCACAAGGTCTGAGTGAATCAATGCTTAACAATATTACTGAAAATCAAAATTATCCAACCTTTTGTCAGCTAAATGCTTTCTTTATAGGCCTACTAGAACCAATATTCCCAACTAGGATTAATTTCCATACCTGATAAACATATTTTTTGTTTATTATTTTCAATAATAAACCTTTGGGAACGACAAAAAAAAAAAAAAAAAAAATATATCCTCTCCCCTTCAATTTGAGGGCTAACGTTTCGTGACATGTGGAATCCAAATAATGAATACAAATCTGTATGTCCGCAGTTCGACGTCTTCGAAACTACTTTATATATATATTTTTTTTTAATTCAGCACAAAAATACTAGGGCATCTAACGATGATCCTAACGCCTGGACGTTGATATTGGCCGATTTGCTTTAAAATGGCGGCCGATTTAAAATTATTTGATTCTATAACTCCGTTATTTTTCAAGATAGAGACGAATATTGCTACAGCATTCTAACCAAGAAACTGGAAATAATTATGAAAAAAAAGGATAAGCAAAAAATGGAAATCTTGTCTATATATACGCTTCTAACTCCGTTATTTTAGAAGATTAGCAAAAATTCAATAGCGTTCTAGAATCAGTACACCGCTATTAATTATAAAATCGAAAAAAAATTAAGTTTCACCTTTATCAGGTGACGTAAAATATAAAAGATTTTCGAGATCAAGACACTGCGAGGGACAAAGAAAAAAAAATATTCTTATGTATTTAATCTTATCAAGCTTCAAATTGTAAGCAATGTTATTCCCAAATAATTCGGATATTATTGATGATAGAGAACCAATGTAAAATGTTCTGGAATCAGGATCACCAAAAAAGAAAAAAAAAAAAAATAGAATCCGAATAATGGATAAAAAAAAATCTGGTGCGGGCAACACACGACTTTCACTTACCTCCATTTTTAAAATCAATAAAAGGATTTTCAAATACAGTTAGAGATTAAAATACGTGAAACTATTAAAAAATTAAATAAATTGAATTTATATAGAAACATGTGTTCTATCAAAAAATCTATCATATTATTATCTAAAATAATCAGTTAGTTTTATGTTCATTTTATCAATTTCTATTAACTTTTAAAAGCTTGCTTATGAGATAATATTTTTTCTAAAATCTTTAGCTTTCCAACGGTATATCATACGTGCATATTACTGTTCTTATGTTCAAAAATAAAAAATTGCATTAATAAAATATTTTTTTCATTTTTCACCTTTAGTTGGGTATCGAATTCCTTCAATTCATATATTTACTGGTTTTTCATCAGTGGTAACACGATTATATGTTTATTTTTATAAAATATACAAAATTAAATGTAATTTAGAGAATGAAAATTTTAAATATCGGCATTTAAGCCCTGTCAGACTAATTTAATCAGAATGAAACTTACATGATATTAAAGCCCATTAAATTTTACATCGATATAGCGAATTTAATCAAAATCGTCGGAACCGTTTTCGAGAAAAGGGGCAAAATGAATGGTATAAAGTGGCTCTTCACGTCTCGGGTGTATAGTTGTCTTAAATATGAAAATTCAGTTTCATAGGACTTACCGTTTCCGCCCGGGAGTTACCACACACACACGCAGACTTTTTAGCGGGACTTGGTTATTAGGACTCAGGGGATCCTAAAATGTGTATTTCCGTTGAAAACTGGAATTCGAAAATTTTCACGATCGCAATACCCCTAACCATCCCTTACTATGTATAGTAAGTAAAAGTAAAAAAAATCCGTTTTTGTGACGTAAAACAGTGAGAAAAAATTATTAGAGTTTTATAACCTAGAAACAGTGAGCAATTGCAAAATAGAAAATAAAAAATGAAATTTTATCCATAATTACCCCCATAACTCAGTTATTTTTTAAGATAGAGAAAATGTTTTACTGATTTTTATTATCAGGACACACTGACGAATCTGTTAGTGTCTGTAAGATTGAGAATAAAATTGCCTACAAAACGAAAAAAAGAATCACTAATATCAGATGAGATATAGCAGAGATTCAGCAATGTTTAATTAGCAGTGTTTATTGCTTTAATATTAATTAATGGCCCATAAATAGCTATATAAACAGTTATACCTTAATATAGTTTAGGTAAGTTATATTTCGAAACGATAAATCATTGTGTAATAATTTGCAGCGTTTTTTAGTAAGCGTGAAATTCACATTTGAAATCGTCTAATTTTTAATAATCTTTCCGACCAACAAATTTTATTTCCTTACTAGTTATTCTCTTATCTTAATTAGGAGCTTTAACGTTGTATTGATTAAACATTATTCATATGACAAACACTGAGTTCAACATAATAACATGAACAATTATACAGAGCTCTAATTGTACCTTTAATATTCAAATTTCACAGGCAAGCTAATAATATGGTTGAGATGCAACATGGTGACAATCGTAGGATTAATATGTAGTTTACTTCATATACTGTTTCACAAAAGGAATAATTATTTCTTCATCCACATATAATACTAAAAAATCTGGTGCGCGTAACACACGATTTTCACTTACCTTCGTTAATAATATCAATTCGTGAATTATAAAACAAATTTAGAATCGAAAATAAATTATCAAAGAATTATTACCATTGGATTTTAAAAGAAACATGTGTTTTATTAAATAACCTATTATATTATTATCTATGAAAACCAGTTTGGTTTATCGGCTTTCCATTACTCTCCGTTGAATTTTACAATAGTATGTATACGATAATATTTTTTCTAAAATCTTTTGCATTCCAACGGTATATTATACATGTGTATTACTGTTCTTAAGTTAAAAAACGAAAAATTGGATTAAAAAAATATTTTCGCAGTTATTTCCTATAGTTGGTTATCGAATTCCATCAACTTATATATTTACCTGTTTTTTTAGGTTTAATAATCAGTTGATATGTTGAATTTCATAAAAACTACTGAACTAAAGGTACTTTAGAGGAAGACATTTCGAAATATGGCCATTTAAGCCCTGTCAGACTATTTCAACCAGAATGAACCTACATTAGCGTTCGGCGATGACAGCGCTATCCAGTGCCCGATTGAAACAATTGCATTAAAAAAATTTAATTAGTTTTCTCCTTTATTTGAATATCGAATTCGTTAAACTTATATATTTACCTGTGTTTTATCTATGGTAAGAATATAATATGTTTTTTTTTTATAGAATATACAAAATTAAAGGTACTTTAGAGGAAGAAAGTTTAAAATATCTGCATTTAAGCCCTATCAGACTATTTCAATCAGAATGAAACCTACATGATATTAAAGCCCATTAAATTTTGAATCGATATAGTGAGTTTAATCAAAATTAGCCGATTTTAGTGAAAGAATTGTTACATCTCGGGCGTATAGTAGTCTTAAATATGAAATTTCAGTTTCGTACGACTTACGGGTTTTGCGCTAGACTTACCACACACACACAGACCTTATTTCGGAATTTGGTCATTTGGACTCAGAAGACCTAAAACGTGTATTTCCGTCGAAAACTGGAATCCAGAAATTTTCACGATCGCAATAATTTCTCTTATCATATATAGTAAGTGAAAGTAAAGAAAAAAAAAACTTTTTTTGATACGTGAACCAGTTCGAAGGTACTTTAGAGGAAGAAAATTTATATTAAGTGGCTCTTCTCGTTGGCTCATTTTAGTAAAAAAGTTGTTGTTAAATCTGGGGCGTATAGTCCTCTTAAATTAAAAACTTCAATTTAGTACGACTTATCGTTTTCGTGGTAGAATCACCACACAAAGATACTCTGACCTATTTCCGCGACTTGGTTGTTTGGACTCATGGGACCCTAAAACGTGCATTTCCGTTGAAACTGGAATTAAAAAATTTGCACGATTGCACTACTTTTCCCTAGTTTATATTTATATATAGGTAAGTGAAAGTAAAAAAGGAATTTTCTCCTTGAATTACAGATAGTATTGTAAGTTTTAAGTTTTGCCATCAGCTTTATCAAATGCTGTTTTTAAATCTACAAGGAGTTATCAAATGCTGTTTTTAAATCTACAAGGAGTTATCAAATGCTGTTTTTAAATCTACAAGGAGATATTTTTCGTTTGTTCTTAATTCATCAAATTTTAAACAGCTCGTGAGATATCGGTTTTCCAATCAGTACAGTTGAACTGAATCCATTATTACAATACAGTCTTGTCCCTCAGATGGTTTAAAGAGAATAACGGATTGCATTTAGAATAAAGGAAATGGTAATAAGCCGCCTGGAGCTTAGTTTGATTGATCGAAGGTCGGAAGATAAAGAAGTTCAACAGAAGATTAGCAGACTGGATCAGGCAGTACAAATTTTAAAACGAGTAACTAAAGGATAATTAATTATTTTATTTATTTATGAAAATTATTTATGTCAAAATAAAACTACATAAAAATCAGTCCTATTGGAAAAGTATAATCATAGAACAGAATAATGTTTATATAAGCCATTTATAGTTTTACAAAAAACAAAGCAATAATAAAAAATCTGGTGCGGGCAACACACGACTTTGACTTACCTCCGTTATTAAATCCAATAAAGAATTTTCAAATACAGTTAGTGATAAAAATTAGTGAAGCTAATAAACAATTAATTAAATTGAATTTCTATAGAAACGTGTGTTTTATTAAAAAATCTGTTATATTATTACCTAAAACAAGCAGTTAGTTTTATCGCCTTTCCATTACTCTTTAATAACATTTTCAAGCTTGTTTATAAGATAATAATTGGTTCTAAAATGTTTAGCTTTTCAACGGTATGTATATTACTCTTCTTATTTTCAATAACACAAAAAGTTCATTAAAAAATATTTTTCCTCTTTTCTCTTTTAGTTGGTTATCAAATTCGTTTAACTTGTATGTTTAGCCATCGTTTAGTAATGATAATCAGTTGATATGGTTATTTTAATAGAATCAACAAAATTAAAGGTACTTTAGAGAAAGAAAATTTAAAATATCCGCATTTAAGCCCTGTCAGACTATTTCAATCCGAATAAAATCTACATGATATTAAAGCCCACTAAATTTTATTATCTATATAGCGAGTTTAACGGAAATCGTTAGAGCCGTTTTTTGAGAAAATCGTAAAAAGGTGCAAAATGAATGGTATAAAGTAGCACTTCCGGTTAACCGATTTTAGTAAAAGTTGTTTTTTTTTTAGAAATTTTAATTTTGTAAAGACCTTTTTTTTGGGACTGGGTTATTTGGATTCAGAGGACCCAATAACGTCTATTCCGTTGAAAAGTGGAATTCGAAAATTTTCACAATCGCAATACTTTTCCATACTATTATATTTCATATATAGGCAAGTGGAAGTAAAAATGTGGTAATAGGATCGCATGATTTTTACTTACTTTCGAATTTAAAATACTTTTATGAATTTTAAAATGAAAGTAAATTAAATTTGCAAAAAGTTAAAAGAGTTGCGTAGAGTATCGATGGAAACATCTTTTAGATTAAAAATAATCTAACAATATTATTATCTACAACAATCGCTTATTTTTATATTTTTTTCACAAACTATTACCTTATCAAGATAACATTTTTTTCTAAAACATTTAGCTTTTTAGCGGTATATAATTTTGGTGTTCGTACTCGTTATTGTAAAAAAAATATTTTATTTATTCAAAAGTTACAAAATATCGATAATAACACTTTAAAAGACAATAATGACAATCTTGATAATAACAATATGGCTATACTAGGTCTGACGTACCGTAATTACTGCGAGGACTTGAAGAGAGTGCGAGTGTGAGTGAGAGTGTCCTGGGAGAAGGGACAGGGTATATAAAGGTTAATAGGACTGCTGAATAAGATTCAAGGAATATGGTGTTATCTGCAGGTGCACTATGGCCTCATGGTGGCGTGACTCCTCCGTCCTTATGAGAGTGAAGCCCACTGAACTCTAAATTTAAGGATTTGGGACGGTTTGTCTATTCTGTAAATATTGAAACCAAGCTCTGGCTCTGCCATCAAAACATTCAGGTGGTTGAGGATGGGTACTTGGATTATCATTTGGAGGATTAGAACTCAGTAATTTCAGTTTTCAATACTGACGATAAAGATTATAACATAAAAGATATAAACATATTGCATAAAATATATAAGAAATAAATTGGGATACAGTTATATCATAAGGTTCTAATTCTTCTATTTCTATATTACTTAAGTCTATTTGTTGTAATTCCTCAAAAGTAAAATTTGTTGATACAATAGTTTTATTATTAACAGAATGATAGGAAATAAAAGGAATATTTACATTGTCAACATAAGAAAGTGGTACATTTATATTTACAAATTTCTCATTTTCATTAAGATTAAGGAGGCTAGTAGATGGTAGATGATACATTTGTGTGTTTGTTACACTAGTTGTTACATTGCTAATATTAAAGGTTAAATATTGGTGTAATGTGGGTATAAGTTTGATTATAGGGTTTGTTCTTATTTCTACAGCTTTACAATCATTTAATTCTATATTCTTACATAATTCTAAAATACATTTGTCCTTAATCTCTATCATGTCTTTACAGTAATGATGATTATTGAATTTAATACAATTTCCATTGTAAAACGAATTTTTAAATCTAATGATTAGTTGTTCTTTAATCTTTAGAGTAATGACTTTATTATTCCTTGTAACTGGATATGACATAGCATAATAAGTTGTTTTTGGCAATGATTTCAAAGGGATTTTAATAAAATAATAAATTAATCCTGTATCTGATAGGGAACAAAATGTGGAGCTAAGTAACCAGTTTAATTCTACATTTTCTGTGATTGGTTCTCCGAACGGTATGTTTAATTGTTCTAGTTCTCTAGTCGTTAATATGCTTGGATGGGTAATTCCTAATTTACATTGTTCTAAGGAAAATTCTATATCATTTAATTGATTTTCTACTAAATCTAATACGGCTAATAAATCATGATACATTAACTTAGTAAGAGCTAAATCTGTAAAATTATTTATTTTTTCTATACTATCCTTATATTTATTTAAAACAATTATTTCTTTATTAAGTTTAGATGTTAATTCTTTATTTAATCCTAATCTAACATTTTCATTATGCTCTATGTGATACATATTTCTCTCGATTTTATTTAAAATATTATCATACTTTTCTTTGTCATCGGCGTCCATATTGCCGGTGAGCCAACTAATAGCATTGCCTAGTCCGTTAATTAAACCTCTTTTTGATCGGTTATTCCGATTTATATTTACAATATGATTAATTTTTTCTAATATCTTGTTATATTTTTGTTCAATAATATTATGCAAAGTTTTATATTCATTACTAATTGTTAATACGTCAATGCTAATCTTAAGGGTTTGAATTTCTCTTGTTAAATTTGTAAGATTCTTATAATGTAAAAATGTGTACCAATCTTCAATTATAAAAGATGGATTAATTTGTACGATGGATGCTCCTGGTCCGTCAGATAAATCTTGTATTAGCAGGGTCTGTATCTGAACCGTAAACGCTGCGATCAGAAGATACTTGAAACAATTCGTCGTCGAACTCAAAGTCATCTTGGCTGACTCCTGTAACATTAGACGTTTCTATTTCTTTTATGACATTCTCAATATCTTCATCAGTTTATTCTGGGTTTTTTTGACTTGTACTAGGTTTATTATTATTATTATTTGATTTCTTTTTCTTAGTGACTTTTTTCGGTCGTTTGACTTGATCAGGGTGAGTTTTTTCTTTCTACCTTTATTTCTATTTTGAAATCTTTTATCAACATACTTTCCTTTTTCGTATTTAGGATCTATTTTCTTTTTCTGTTGTCTCTTTATATACACATCTTCCGGGATTTCTATGTCTTCTCTATTTTCATTTAACTTGCCTATTTTTCTCTCTTTATTTTGTTCTATACCTTTCTTAGTTATTTCGAAAAGCTGCTTCATTTTCCGATGGTACTCATGAACAAGATATTCTTTTATTTCCGGGGATTCATTATAAGTTTCATTAGTGATACCGAAAGTTATTTCGTTAGGGGTCATTTTAAGATCTTGATTAAGGGAATTATTATATGCTGTCGTTGCTTGCTCTAACTTATCTTCCTCTTTATCATCTTTGTTTTCTATGTTTATAAGTCTTAAAATTTCTAATAACGAAGAGCTTGCTCGATTAAGCAATCCAAGAGAGTTAGGGTGATTGGGGGTAGTATAATGTAATTCAATATTTAAGTAGTTTAGAAAATCTTTAAACAAGTTATTGTCGAATTCTCTTCCGTTGTCACATGATATTTTTTGGGGTTTTGGAAAATATGCTAAATATTTTTTCAATACTTTCATGCTTTCTATGGCATTATAACTCGTTGCGTAATAAGAAAATATTCTTTTGGAAAAAGTATCTACTATTAAATAAATGTAATAATTACTCATGTGTAAGGTATCAATCATTAAATCTGTAAAGGGTTTCTCAGGTGTGGGAGTAATTTTAAATTTTTGTTTTATAGGTCTTCTATCGTATTTGCCTTTTCCACATGTGTCACATTTGTTTATAATTTCTGTGATATGATCTTTCATATTGGGCCAATAAAATTTGGTTTTCAAAACTAAATATGTTTCATTTATACCTCTGTGGCATGTCTTGGCGATATGATAATCAAGGATAAGTAATTTCTGGTCTTCCGTGTTCTTTACATCTGGCAATAGTTTATAATATCTTTTAATTCTATTTGTGGGAAATTTTTCTCTAATGAGTGATGCAACTTTATTAAATAATGCATTATACCAATTATTTTCACTTTCTATAGAATCTGATATGGGTGAGCAGTATATGCCGTAAGTTATATTTGGTCTTAAGATTTCTAAAAGTTTTTCTTCTATTTCAAAATCTTTTTCATGATAAGGCCAAGTAAATTCAATGGTTGTTCTTTGCTTATTATTGAATATTGTTTCGCGTTGAATTTTCGCGTGTCCCTTTTTTATTATTATTTGATTTTTCTCAACATTTACTGGTCTAGATTTATCATCAACTATTAAGATTCTGTTATCGGAGGATTCTGTGGAGTGCTGCGTTGCTAAAGAAGATATATCATCTTGAATTGTTTCTTGGTGTTCACCATTATTATTTTCTTCTATGTTTTCATCATTATTAATTCCTTCTAAGTTTTCATTGTTAGCTTCTTCTTGGGTTTCTTCTATTCCCATTTCTTGTAATAAATCTACGATTTCTTGTGAATAGTTATTAGGAGAATTTTCTGTATGAAAAATATCAAATTCTGGTTCTTTTAATTTCCTTTCTTCAATAGGGTAACGGGATAAATGATCGGCGACTTTATTAGCCTTTCCTTCAATGTATTTTATGTCATATTCGAAATCTTCTAACAATAATTTCCATCTAATTAATCTGGCGTTCTGTGTTTTACACGTTCTTAAATATTCTAAAGGTTTGTGATCTGAATATATGAAAAATTTTCTACCGTATAAGTAGGGTCGAAAATGATTGCAAGCCCAAATAATGGCTAAACATTCCTTTTCCGTTGTTGAGTAATTTTGTTCTGCTTTATTAAGTGTTCTGGATGCAAAACATACAGGGAGTTCTTTTCCATCTTTCTTCTGTGCTAATACTGCACCAATGGCGAAATTACTTGCGTCAGTTGTTAAGAAAAAGTCCTGATTGAAATCTGGAATTTGCAAAATGGGGCTACTACATACAAGTTGTTTCAATTTCTCAAAAGCGTTTTCATATAACGCTGGTTTGATTTCTTTTTGATCTTTTCGAAGACATCTCGTTAATGGGGAAGCTATCTTTGCGTAATTTGGTATCATTTTCCTATAGAAACCAGTTAATCCTAAAAAGCTTTTAATTTCTTTTTCATTTTTAGGGAGTTTAAAATCTTTTACTGCTTTTATCTTTTCTGGATTAGGTTCTATGCCGCGTTCGCTGATAATATGTCCGAGGAATAACAATTCTTTCTTGCAAAATTCTGTCTTATCGAGCTGAATCTTTAAGTTATGTTTTTCTAACTTTTTAAGAATTTCTTCTAAATGTTTCCAATGATCTTTGTAATTTTCAGAAAAAATTATAATATCGTCCATATAGACTAAAACGTTAATAGAATCTGAAAAAATGATATTCATGGCTCTTTGAAACGTTGCTGGGGCATTACTGAGTCCAAATGGCATGCGAAGGAATTCAAAGTGCCCTTGATCTGTAGAAAATGCTGTTTTTGGGATAGAACTTTCTTCGACTTTTATTTGATGGAAGCCTGAGCAAAGGTCCATTGCTGTAAATATCGTCGCTTTTCCTAATTTGCCTAAAAGGTCTTCAATATTAGGAATGGGGAATTTATCCGGGGTTGTTTCTCGATTTAATTTCCTGTAATCAATCACCATTCGTATTTTTCTTTTTCCTGATGCGTCTGGCTTTTTCGGGACAATCCAAACGGGAGAATTGTAAGGGGAATTGCTGGGTCTTATTATTTTGGATTCTAACATCTTTTTAATTTCTTCCTTAATATTTTCTTTGAATTGGTGGGGATATCTGTAATTTTTCGAATATATCGGGTCTTCGGTTTTTGTTTTAATCTTATGCTCCAATAAATCAGTGGCTGAAAGGGGATCATTTTCAGTCTTAAATACTGATGGATATTTCGATAATAATTTAATTAAATTTGATTTTTCTTGAGGAGGTATATGGTCGGTTCTGATTAGTTGGGGGATTTGTTTTATTATTTCATGGTTTCCTTTTTTATTAGAATCTGTTAATTCTACTTCTTCTTTTTGCAAATAGTATAAAGGTAAATATATGGTTTCGTTAACTTTACTGTCGATTATTATATTTTGATCATAGATGCCAGGTTTAATTTTAATCTTATCATCTTCATAGTCAATAAAATATAGATTTTTATTTTGTTCTACTTTTATCTGATTTTCGCCTTCTTTCAAAACTAACTTTAAAACTTCGTCTTCCATAATAAAATCAAACTCTGTATAGCGAGTTTTTATTTTGTTGGTTTCGAAATCGATATTAAATTTCATTTCCCTCATTGTCTCATTTCCTAGTAGTATTTCGTAATTGGGACTGAAATTAAATAGATAAAATTTTATTTTTTCGGGGTTTTTAAGAAAATTATTTCTGCAATAAACTGAAATAGATTCCGTGCCAAGTTCTTCTCCGGTTGCTGTTTTTATTGTAAAATTTTCTTTTTCTCTTTCAACATCTGGTGGTACAATGTCTGGTCTTATATAATTCTTCCAAGATCCGGTATCAATAAGCCATTTACGATTCGCGTGGTCTTTAACATAAGGCAGTTGGCTTTTATTCTCTTCTTTTATGTGTTTTGATTGTCTGGCGGGCCTTTCTCTAAAAAAGAATTATTTGGATCTAATTTTTCTAATTTCTCTCTTAATTCTCTGATTTCTTGGTCTTTCGGGTCTTCTTGCTGAATTTGGAAATTAGGCTGTTTCGGTTTATTCCCGAATGCGCTAACTGTTCTCATGGATACAGTTGGATTTTCATCTTTCTTATTATTATTATAATTTTGATTCCGGTATCGACCTGAACCGTTGAAATACCTTTGTTGTTCTTGACGGGGCCATTGTTGGTAATAATTATTATTATTATTATTCTGCCGGTAGTCTTGTGGAGGTTCTTGTTGTCGATATTGATGCTCTTGTCTTTGATTATGTGGGTTATACGGGTTATTGGGATTTTGCCAATTATTAAATCGTTTGTGATGTTTTTTATCGAACTTTTTCTTATGGTCGAAGCCTCTTTTGTAATCATGTTCTCCGGGTCTTCTCATATTTCCCGAATTTATGAGGTCATAGAAGAGTAGATGGTTCTCATTCTGAATTAAATTTCTCAAATCATCTAATGTTCTTAACTTTTCTGCTTTAGTCATAAGATATGTTCTTATGTGAAGGGGCATGTTAGTGTAAAAAAAATAAAGAATACTTTTCTCTAATGCGCTAATAATTGTTTCTCTATTTGGTGTGTTTTCTATCCGATGTTTAGAAATTATTAAAGTGCGGATCTTATCAATTCTTTGAAGGAAATCAAGAGGGTGTTCCTTATGATGTATTTTGTTATTAAATAATTCATGCGATAATTGTTCAATTGAGCGGCTGTCTCTGAAGGTTCTTTCGAGATAATTTAGTAATTCTTCAACACGACTAAATTCGCACGTTGTATTTATATAATCAGCTTCATCCGTAAGTTTTGCTAAAAGTTTACTTAATAATCTTTGTTCGTTTAGTTCCTTAAACGAGTTGTCCGGTTTACACACGATTTGGTAAACTTGTCTACAAACTGTCACGAATTTTAACAGATTGTGTGGATTTCCATTAAAATTAGGGATATGATCGTAGTCTGCCGATTTAATTTGAAAGCTTGCCATATTTGTAGTTAATGTTAAATTATTTACTCGCAGGATTAAAGAATTTAAATAATCATCAGACATAAAATTACAATAGTAAAGGAAATTAACTTACAAAAATTGAGTACGCTGTCAAAATAATCTTCGACGGGGTGTGAAGATCTGTCCTTGAGCTGGATACCTGACGACAGTGAAGTCCGGCCAAGGTTGAGTGCAGATAAGAGACTTTGCCTGCGTTGCGAGATGCTCGGGGTGAGTGAACTCGTCCAGAATCTGAAGATCTCGAAGTTGGTAGTCCTCGGTAGGTAAGCCAAAATCTTGAGTCTTCACAGGTGAGGAATCCTAGGCGGTAGTCCTAATTCTGGATTTGCGGAAAAAGTTCGGATCTGCGGAAACTCGGTTCTTAAAACTGCGATAAAAATATGCAGTCCCTATTTTGGGCGCCAATTTTGGTGTTCGTACTCGTTATTGTAAAAAAAATATTTTATTTATTCAAAAGTTACAAAATATCGATAATAACACTTTAAAAGACAATAATGACAATCTTGATAATAACAATATGGCTATACTAGGTCTGACGTACCGTAATTACTGCGAGGACTTGAAGAGAGTGCGAGTGTGAGTGAGAGTGTCCTGGGAGAAGGGACAGGGTATATAAAGGTTAATAGGACTGCTGAATAAGATTCAAGGAATATGGTGTTATCTGCAGGTGCACTATGGCCTCATGGTGGCGTGACTTATTATACATGTATTATTGTGTCCGGAAAAAAAAAAACATTACCCAAAAAAATATGTTTCTCCTTTAGCAGGTCATAAAATTCATCCAACTTTTATATTTAGCCGTCCTTCATCAATGTGATTAAGATGATATGGTTAATCTTTTGGAATGTAAAAATTTAAAATTTAAGCACTGTCAGCCTATTTCAATCAGAATAAAAACTACAGGATATAAAAGCCTATAAAATTGTATATCGAAATAGAAAGTTCCATCAAAATCGTTAAAGCCGTTTTTGAAGAAATCGTAAAAATATACGAAAATAAAAAATCGGCTTTTCTGGTACGCGGATTTTCTTAAAAAAGTTGATGTAACATCTCAAACATATACGTTAGTTATTATTTTGTTTTTAAGTTATGAATTTTTGTAACGTTTTCCTACGACAAATAATTATATATATATATATATATATATATATATATATATATATATATATATATATATACATACATACGTACACCTTCCATCCTTATCATGACCGCAAACTTGAACTATGTATTAAAAAAAATAAAGTCTTTCGATATTCTGGAAAATTTGAATTTGAAAATTCTATTTTTCCATCACTCCATCACGTAAATCAGTTTTTTATTCTATTACTTCGCCGTTTCAATTTAGATAGATTAGGAGGCTAGGGATTTAATATAATGGATTGAGCTTTAAATTTTTATTTTTATATAAGTATTTTTTTTTTTTTATGAATGATGTTTTTTATAAATATTTTCACCAATTAATCTGACTTCAAAAAATTACCAAAGAATTTTCCGCAAAGGATTTTTTACTTTTACTTAGCTATATATGACATATATAGTAAAGGAAAGTATTGAGATCTTTAAAATTTTCGAATTCCAGTTTTTAACGGAAATACACGTTTTATTGTCCCCTGAGTCTAAATGACTAAGACCTACAAAAATTATGTGAGTTTGTTCGTGTATGTGGTAAGTCTAGCTCGAAAAATATATGTTTTATGAAACTAAAATTTTATATTTTAAAAAACTATGAGCCTCAGATGTCAGATGTGCCTCACAGCTACTTAATTATTGAAATCGGCGAACCAGAAAAACTGCAGTAGATTTTGATTTAATCTTTATTTGGATGCTAAATTTAATGAGCTTTAATATCATGTAGTTTTTATTCTGATTGAAGTAGTCCAAGAGGGCTCAAATGAAAAGTTCTATGAAACTGAAATTTCATATTTAAGACAACTATAAGCCCGAGATGTTTCAGAATCTTTTTCATCAAAATCAGCTGACCGGAAGATCTACTTTATACCATGCATTTTGCACCTTTTTACGATTTTGTTTAATCTCAATATATCGATGTAAAATTGAATGGGCTTTAATATCATATAGGTTTCATTCAGATTGAAATAGTATGACTGGGCTTAAATGCCGTTATTTTAATTCTTCCTCTAAAGTTCCTTTAATTCTGTAGATACTATAGAAATAATTATACACGTATTATCTTGTTAACGTTGATAATTAACAACTAAATATGCAAGCTGAGCGAATTTGATAAATAACTTTTTTCTAAACATTTATTGATTTACAACTGTATTAAATAAAAATACATCAAGTAAATGTGATGGTAATATATAAAACTATCATCTAGAGACACTACCCAGTGGCAGCACTCTAAAAATATTCTAAACTAGAAGGTCTCGTAGCCATATTCTTTTCAGACGCCTCAGAGGATTATTAGGGATCGAAGAGGAAGCAAGGATTGAAACTAATGGATTGTAGTGTGAATGGAGTTTTTCATGGAAGGAATGGTACCTGGTTCGGGCTAAGTCGGCAACATATGGAATATTAAGATCTTTATGAATGAGTTTGTTTGTGACAAAATAAGGAGCATTGAGGATTTCCCGAAGGATTTTGTACTGTAAGGATTGGATACGAGAGGAATTCGATGGTTTAGTAGAGTCTCATAGCTCTACTCCGGATGACCATACCGGTCTTATGATGGTCATCAAAATGAGTATTTTATAGTTAAGCGGAAGGTTTGAGCGTTTGTCCAGTAAGTGTTGAAGTAGTCGAAACGTCGAGCAGTTTCTTGTCTTTTCAGTCTTGTACGAGGGTTCCAAGTAAGACGTTTGTCCAGGTACACTTCTAGGTATAGGATCTGTTCAACCGGGACAAGAGGAGTGTTATTGAAGGATACTGTTGCGCAGGAAGTCATAGGTTTACGACGAAGGGTAAAGGTTATTTGTTGGAATTAATTTTTATTCTCCAATTCTGACACTAAATTTCAAGGTCTCGGGTGTGGGATTGAAGAGTGTGATAGGCAGTATCTGGATCATTGTCTACTGATAGCACACACGTGTCATCAGCATAGGTAGAAAGGAAAGTGCTAGGATGGGTTGAAGTTTCCCAGCAGATGGAGGCAACAGGGAGGAATAGGAACTATTGTGATTTATTTTTAAAGATCTATCAGCGAGGTAGGACTGGATAATAAACATAGGCAGGAGGGAAGAATAGACGGAGCTTGTAAGGCAATCCGGGCGCCAGACTCGGTCAAAGGCATGATCTACGTCGAGGAAGGCTCCCGTGCAGTACAATCCGCGCTCCAACGCCGAGGAGACAACATCCACCACACGATGACATTGCTGTATAGTGGAGTGAGATGTACGGAATCCGAATTGATGATCTGGAATAATATGATGGGAATTAAGGATTTGATATATAAGTTTCAGATGAAGTTTTTCCAGAATTTTACCCATAATACATAAAAGAGATATGGACGGTAAGAAGATGGATTTTCAGGTGACTTTTTGGGTTTAGGAATCATTTTTACTATGAACAATTTCCAGGAGGCAGGAAAATAAGTAGTACGGAGTACTGAATTGTATATGTAGGTAAGGAATAGGATGGCTTTTTGAGGGAGATGCTTCAAGATATAGGAAGGGATTAAGTCATGGCCAGGAGCTTTTCGAGCAGGTAATCTGTGAATGATATTGGATATTTCGGAAGGATGGAAAGCTTTCGGTGGAAGGGTCATTTTGAGGGGAATAGTTTGGTCTTCTTCTATCCATTCAAAAGTGATTGGGATTAAGGATATCTGGATGGGGAGTATAAGTATTGTAAAGATGTTGTCCGAATATCTGGGATTTCTCTTCGTCAGTTCTTGTCCAGATTTGGTTTTCAGTCGGAATCGGATTAAGTTAGAGTCTTTGAACTTAAGAAGTTGAACAGATCCACTCCTAAGGACGTCTACTTAACAAACGTCTAACATGGAACCCGCACACTAGACTTAAATGGCAAGAAACTACTCGCCGATTTCGGTTACTTCAACACTTACGGGACAGAGGCTCTAACCATCTACTTAACTACAAAGGGCTCATCTACATCACCATCGTAAGACCTATCTGGACTTTGGGGCTCCACTAAATCATCAAATTCTTCCCGCATTCAATCCTTACAATCCAAAATCTTCGAAATACCCTCATTGTTCCTGGCTTTGTCACGAATCAACTCATCAATAAAGACCTTAATGTTCCGTTTGTTGCAGATTTGGCCCGAACCAGGTATCAATCCTACCATAACAAACTCTACTCCCATTCTGACCGGCTAGTTTCAATCCTTGCCTCCTTTGTTTCATTCCTGACAATCCTCCGAGGCGTCTGAAAATATGGCATCGAGACCTAAAAGGTTAAAATCGTATAATAGAATAGATTTTATAATTTATAATAGATTTTATAAAATAAAATCGTAAACTAGAAGTTTAAATTACCAACTGGAGTGCAGATAATGGGCAGTTTCTCTTCATGTATTTTTTACATATTTTACATTATAGTCATTTACTTGTATTAACCAATACAGTTGTAAATTTCAATGAATAGTAATTAAAAAAAGTTATTTTTTATTAAAAATAACTTTTTTTGCGTATCACAAGTTATATGCATTACGGCTACCCTTACCTTAAATGTATATAAATTAAAACGAAATGAAATAAAAGGGAATGAAGCTTCAGACAATAGTTAATTATAAATATCGTATTAAATACACTGATTATATCATTAGTATTTTATATTCTTCTGTGAGAATACCCAACCCTTATTTCACTTCCCTACTTTGCTGTACGACTGGCTCTCCAGAGAAGTAGCAACTAACTTCACTTTAATTAGGGGAGGCTTACAGCACAAAGTTTTGTAAAAGGATACAAGAACCACAGCGCCATTCTATTACTTTATTTCTTGCTCTGGATTTTTCAGCATTAGCTTGCAGGATTTAATGAAAGTAGAAATATATATATATATATATATATATATATATATATATATATATATATATCTTACTAGTGAAGTTTCAAAAAATATTCCTCGAAGCAGGATAAAAGACCAAATTCAAGTAATCACCATAATGCAAAAAAAAAAAGTTCTTAATGAAGGTGTATATATGTATATGTATATATATATATATATATATATATATATATATATATATATATATATATATATATATATATTTATCCTAGCGATCCGTTCCTTGCTTCGCACGGTTTTTTTTTAAGTAGAGTTTGACCAATCAAGAGCTCATCACTTTAGGATTGTGAGTTCATCGTGGTGAAATTTCCATTTAGCTAGAAAATATTATATTTATTTTATAATGTCTATTCATTATTATATTTAATGTCCTGTAAAAATTATGAACCGAAATTGGTCAATAAATCATAATTGGTTCCGTTTATTTGAGTATTATGTTGAAAGGGTTATATTTTTATTGTGTATAAAAAATAAATATATATAAGTAATAAATATATATAAATAATAAATATATATTAATAATAAATATATGCTTATATTTTTTCAAATAAAATTCTTTTATTTGTCTTTTTTAGTTAAATAAGAGGTAAGGAAGAATTGATTTTTTGTGGGAATTTCTATTTATTTAATGATTTTTTACTGCACGTTAATCCTGATATTTTAAATACCTTTAATTCTGTAGATTTGAATAAAAAAAAAATATCATGTTTTAAAAAAAGGGTAAATATGCAAGTTGAACGAAGTTTTTAACGAACTAAAAGAGAAAATTGCAAAAATGTTCTTGTATGTATTTTTTTTAACATAAGTACACTAATATAGATGTAAAAGATACGGTTGAAAAGGCAGAGATATTAGAAAAATTTTATCTTATACAAAAAGTTAAATAAGGTAATGGAAAATGATGAAATGCCGATAAAACTGATAATGGATTATTTATAATGGGAATTGGAAGTTCTTATAACTCCACCAGATGGCACTAATGAAGACACCATTCAGCCAATCAGAATGGGGGAAGAAACTTATGGAGGGAGGAAAGAGGCAGAAAACAGCTACATTAGATCGCTCAGTCTATATTTCTACATTCTCTGCATTTTTCCAGCATTCAAATTGCCTTCTTTTCGACTCTTTTTATCTCATTTTAATGCTTATATAACTATATGCTGTGGGGCAAAAGAAGGTCTATTGTCATGTACTATATAGTTACGTTTATATACAATATTCTTTGTGTATTGTATGTTTTGTTGGACAAATAAATGGAGGATAAGAAAAAAAACAAAAAAACAGCAAGTTGTTATTTAAGTTTTGAAAATATTATAAGAGAAATAGTTTTGACTATCTATTATGTATTGGGTTGTAACGTTGTTTACTGGTGATTTCGATAAAAAATTCAGATTCCTGTAAATTTTTTAATCAATTATATACGTATATGTCCCATTTTGACCTATTACATATTCTCATATTCTAGGTAATTTTTCTGACTTTGGTCATCATCAACAATTGAAGGACTACCCGAGCACTTTGCGTCGTCCAAGTCAAAAGGGCCTAGCCGGATAAGCATGTGAAATCTGCCCCCGCGTGTATTTGAACCAAATTTATACCATTGAGTCACACCTATGAGAAACAACCTTACGCAAATTTTTAGCCCCTTAATCCTAAGGGGGGGACGTTATGGAGGGGGAAAGATAAAACAAAAAAAATTGTTTTCTCCTGAACTGCTCAACCGATTTTCACGAAAAAAATATATGTTATGGATTTTATAAATAGGTTTCAAAAAATATTTTTTTAAATTTTTTTCCACGAAAATGTTGGTCCCAAAAAATTTTTGAATTTTTCAAAAAAATATTTTTTGGTTATGATGGTTTGGTACACCTCCAATTTTTCGCTACATTATAGGGTCCTCCATAACATATATTTTTTTCAATTTTATCGGAAGTGTACCCCATGGTGAAAAATAAAAAAAACAATTTTTTCTCCTGAACGAATCAACCGACTTTCACGAAAAAATATATGTTAATGGTTTTCTAATAGAGTTTCAAAAAACATTTTTTTGAATTTTTTATTTCGAAAACGTGAGTCAAAATATTTATTTTTAATTTTTCAAAAATAAATTTTAAATTATGTTGGATTAGTACACCAACAATTTTTTACTAATTTGATTCATTGGGGGTCCTGCACAATATTTTTTTTTTTTTTAAGTTGGTCTAAAATGTACCCAATAAGGAAAAATAAAAAAAAAACAGCATTTTTTCAGCTCTCTGAGTAGTAGCTAGTCACGCATGAAGAGCTCTATCCATAGCTGTGGGATCGTAATGTAATTAGATATCACTTACACACTATGCACATGCATACTATTTATTATACCTATTATTATAAATATCTTATATTGGATCGAATATATATTTTTTTTTTTTGCACTTAGTTAATTTTTTTACTTGGATAACTACTACACACCACTATATGCTATATTTATATAAAACGTAACTAAAAAGATTTTTTAAATATATATTTGTTCATATTATTATATGTTAATCAAAAAAGTTATGATGACAGACTAGCATGAAGTGTTCGACAAAAAGCCTGTCGACTGTTAACTTTTTTGATTATTTAACATATAATAATATAAAAAAATATATATTAAAAAAATCTTTTTAGTTACGTTTTATATAAATATAGCATATAGTGCTGTGTAGTAGTTATCCAAGTAAGAAAAATTAACTAAATACAAAAAAAAAATAAATAAATATATTCGATCCAATATAAGATATTTATAATAATAGGTATAATAAATAGTATGTATGTGCATAGTGGGTAAGTGATACCTAATAACATTACGATCCTACAGCTCTATCCCTACTCTTCATGCGTGACTAGACTGACTGACTACTACTCAGAGAGCTGAAAAAATGCTGTTTTTTTTTATTTTTCCTTATTGGGTACATTTTAGACCAACTTAAAAAAAAAAAAAATATTGTGCAGGACCCCCAATGAATCAAATTAGTAAAAAATTGTTGGTGTACTAATCCAACATAATTTAAAATTTATTTTTGAAAAATTAAAAATAAATATTTTGACTCACGTTTTCGAAATAAAAAATTCAAAAAAATGTTTTTTGAAACTCTATTAGAAAACCATTAACATATTTTTTTTTTCGTGAAAGTCGGTTGATTCGTTCAGGAGAAAAAATTGTTTTTTTTATTTTTCACCATGGGGTACACTTCCGATAAAATTGAAAAAAAATATGTTATGGAGGACCCTATAATGTAGCGAAAAATTGGAGGTGTACCAAACCATCATAACCAAAAAATATTTTTTTGAAAAATTCAAAAATTTTTTGGGACCAACATTTTCGTGGAAAAAAATTTAAAACAATATTTTTTGAAACCTATTTATAAAATCCATAACATATATTTTTTTCGTGAAAATCGGTTGAGCAGTTCAGGAGAAAACAATTTTTTTTGTTTTATCTTTCCCCCTCCATAACGTCCCCCCCGTTAGGATTAAGGGGCTAAAAATTTGCGTAAGGTTGTTTCTCATAGGTGTGACTCAATGGTATAAATTTGGTTCAAATACACGCGGGGGCAGATTTCACCTGCTTATCCGGCTAGGCCCTTTTAGGTTCTGGACCGGGCAATCCACTAACGGGTTGTGGCTTTCTCCTAATACATACTGCAATTTTTTTTTTAAGGCCTGTGCATCAGTTACTTTTTTGGAATGAAAAAAAAATAAAATGACGAAATTGATTTTTTTTCTCATCCATTTTGAACAAGCAAAGTACCAATTAAAGATGATGTAATCCTTTTTTAGAATATGTAAAGATTAATTATCGAGTTAAAATGTTTTCAAAACCCTGAGAGGACTAAATTGAAATATTTAAAAACCCAAAGAACTTATTTAAAATCGATAAAAGAATTTTCAAATACAGTTAGATATAAAAATGAGTAACACTAATAAAGGATTAATTAAATTTAATTTCTATAGAAACATGATTTTTATTAAATGATTTATTTCATTATTAACTAATACAATCAGTTAGTTTTATCAGCTTTTCATCACTCTTTATTAACTTTTACAAGCTTGGGTATCAGCTAATATTTTTTTTAAAATCTTTAAATTTCCCTTGGTATATTATACGTGTATATTGCTGATTTATGTTTTAAAAACAAAAAAATTGTATTAGAAAATATTTTAGCAGTTTTCTACTTTAGATTAATATCAAATATATATACATACAATGATATCTTGTTATCGTTATCATTTCTCTGTTTTTGTGAATTTTAAAATGTACTGTTTTTTATATACTTCATTTTGATTTATAAGCACTTGTAATGGAATAATTTTTTGGACTAAAGTGAAAAAGAAAATTATATTCAGTAAAGCTATTTTATGATTATTATCATAGAGGAAATTTCTTGATAGCTCTCTTACTGACGAGTTTTTTTTTACCTTGACCTAAACTTAAACCGTATTACATATAAATAATACAAAGACATCGCTTGCACCTTAAGTTTGCTTCAGCGGAAGATTTCTTTCGCCAGAAGAATCCTCCCCTAGCAAGAAATTGCTCTCAATTTGGGAGATTGGTTGATGAAAAGCAATTGGGACATGCCCTATAAAATTGACTTCGCCCCCTGCATGTCCCACCAGCTTCCTTATTTGGGAAATTCCAACTTCGTTTTATATTTTTTTCTACATCATAATAGTTACATAATCGTTAGGAACATTCAAAGTTACTTTTTAGTTTAAAATTTTTCTTCACACTCTCACTCCCTCCACAGTTTTCGGCGTTTATTATTGTTTATGCATCAAGCGTGGTAGTAACCTTTACAATTATCATTTTACTATCTCAGTGTAACTCATGTTTTTCACACGGACAATTATACGTGACATGCTCTCGAGTGGGTAAACCATCCAGTTTCTTTGTGTTAGCTAAAGATGGGCTAACAAAAATATTGTTCATGCTATAACATTAAGATATTGTTATTGTTTGTTATGGTTTCTGTCGTAATTAATAAATGATATATATAATTTTAAGGAATAAATTTTTAAAAATTGATGTATGGTGTTTCCTCGCGCGGATCTCATTACCGCGTATGGGGAGCGTCCCACGGGTGGCGGATGTGGGGATGGTCGGTGAAATTTCCTCGGAAGCTCCTTTCGGCTAAGTCCGATGGACTCGCTGACCAACAATGATATCGTTGCATTACAAGAGGTTCGCTGGCCAGGGGAGGGTTCGTTAACAGAAGGAAAGCATACTATTTATACGAGGGGAGCGTTAATTATTGTTTAGGTACCGGGTTCCTAATTAGGAATAGATTTTCTTTCCCGCATTACGGGACGTACAGTTCTTTAGTGAAAGAATTGGTTGCTATATTTCAAGGTCGTTGGTCTAAAATCGCGTTTTATAAATATTTATTCTCCCACCGAAGACAGTAATGATAAGTAAAATAGAATTTTATGATAAACTTGAGTCGGTTTACGATAAGTTACCACGAAATTACATTAAAATAATATTAGGCGACGCCAACCCAAAGGTTGGAAGGGAAGAAGTATATCGTCCTACAATCGGTAAAGAAAGTTCCAACGAATATAGTAATGATAATGGGACCCGACTAATAAACTTTGCCATTTCGAAAAACCTAATAATCAAAAGTACTACGTTTTAACATAACGATATTCATAATCATACGTGGACATCGCTGGATGGACAAACGCGGAATGAAATAGATCTGTTTTAGTACAAAACAGATGGCAAAGTAGCATAATTGACGTGAGATCGTATCGTGGTGCAGAATGCGGTTTTGATCATGAATTAGTAATCACGAAACTTCGTCAACAACTAAATACAAAAAAAAAAACTATATTCATCCCGAGAATATTTATTTAGTTAAATTGAACAACCCCGAAATTAAAAAACAATTCGCGATAGAAGTAAAAAATAGGTTCGAAGCTTTGGAATCTTTAGACGAGGAACACGAAGATGTAAACAACTAATGGGAAGGGATCAGGGATAATATTAAAGAGGTCGGTAATTTATGTCTTGGGAAAATCGAAAATAAAAAGAACAAACTTTGGTTCGACAGGTGTTGTCAAAATATGTGTGAAAAAGAACAACCGCTAACCTGAAATTCCTTACATCAAATATTAGAGAAGAAGTTGGAATACAACGGTGTAGTTCATCAACCCTATATCGATTTTAAAAAGGCTTATGATTCCATAGACCGTCAGAAGCTTTGAAGGATGAACAACGGCTCAAGTTTTCGAAAATAAGGTACTGCGTAAAATATTTGGTCCGAAGAGAGATGAGGCCACTGGAGAGTTTAGAAGGTTGCACATCGCGGAATTGCGGAGTTTGTACCCTGTGAATATAATTGAGTTGATAGCATCGCGGAGACTCAAATGGCGAGTAAAGTTGTTAGGTGTGGAACGGATTCCGAGAAAGTTGGTATTCGTTGAACCGACTGGTAGGCGTCCGAAAGGTAGGCCGAAGCGTCGATGGGAGGATCGCGTTAAGGCTGATCTCGGGGGCTTGGGCTTGACAGGCGAACATTGGACGAGTCCTTGCAGGCGAAATTTGGTGGTATCGGCATCGTGTTCGGTAACCCTATTATTATTATTAATGTTTGGTGTTTTGTTATTTTTACATTCCCTCATCGTTCACAGCCATGCCTCTTTCACTCATATGCCACATCCTTACACACTTACCATAAGTTAGTTTTTTTTTTTTTCTACACTGTAAATCTCCTAGAAATAATTTATAAGGCAAAACAACGTTTGCCGGGTAAGCTAGTAATAATATAAAATTTTTGATTACAACAAATAAAATTTATGAAGTAAAATTCCTAATCTATACTAAGGTTAAGCTGAAGAGTTTGTTTGAAAGCGCTAATCTCAGTTCGAGTTGAAAAATTTGTTTTTGTGTTGGATATCCCATTTATCGAAGAAGGCTTTAGGCTATATAAAATCACGCTGCGACAAATAGGAGTGAAGGATCAGTGAAAAATTTGGAAAAAACAGGGGAAATTAACCACGCATCCCAATGAATCCAAATGATTTACCATTTAATTTTAAAATAATTCAATTTCCCGTTAATTTATCTTTTTCCATAAACAATTAGTAAATCACAGGAGCGAACATTAAAACACGTAGGAATCGATTTACGTTAAGATCGGGTTGCGGAAAAAATCAGTATGTTCTTCTGCCACAAGAAAATTAAGCTAAAAATATCATTTACCCAGAAGTACTTTAAAATATATTCTTTTAAAAATTTCTTAATAGCGATCAGAATAACAGAAATTGACGAATTCGTGGGCAACAGATAGTAATATATAAAAATATTAGCGTTACATTCTTAAAAATAGATTAAACAAATTAAACCTGAAACAAAAAGAATAAATGAAATCAGTTGATGAACTTACAGAGTACAGATGTGAAGACTCTCATTTTTAGAAAAAGTGTCATATATAGGGGTTGCAATCCGGTGTCATTTTCAATCCGGCCGGATCCGGTCCCAAATTTCATCAATCCGGACTGATCCGGCCGGATCCGGATGGCTCGATAAAATCAGGTTGATTTTCACTTCTCCATCGAAGATGAACTGTTAGTGAGTTATTCGAGTATAATTGTAGTCATAATAGGTAGTTTATAAAATAAAAGTTATGTTAGCATTAGATATGGAGCAAAAAAATAATATTTTGTAGTTTAGGTTATGGCTATTAAAACAGTCGACTATTGATCATTATTTGATGAAAACAAAGACTATTTTGTTTTCTACGACCCTTTTTCCGAAATCAAAATTGATTTTGGAGAATATATACCAAAGTTATTAGTAGTTACATACTATTTGAAAAACAAATATTGTCAGTAGAATAATTTAAAGATTTATACTTATAATACAAACTCATTATTGTGACAAATATGTCATTCATTAAACAGATTAATCAAAATATGATGGTGTATATCATAAATATAGGACTTGTTTGTTATAGTTAGCATTCTCAAATAATTTGAAATTATTGTTATCACAATTCCTATCGGAGTTAATTAGGCAAGGATAATTATATAAGATTTTATAAAGTAACTTAATAAATTAATTGAGCTATCTGAGAAAGTGAAGTATAGGAAGACGTGAGCAGTAACGTAGCTCAGTCTTCCTAGATTTCAATAGATTTGTAAGCAGTTTATCATATAATTCAGTACACTTGGGTGAGTCAGTACTTGAGTGAGCAGTTTCTCTGAAAAAATGTTGGAGTTCTTTCAGAAGATCCTCTACAGCCAACTTATAGGATGCTAAAGCTCGCTTATATCTAAGATATCAATATCTGTTTACTTACATTTAGGTGAAACGCCGACTAAACAAAAACAAATGTATTGTATCGCAAAAGGCGAACGAATGATGCTGAACTAAACGGATGAGTTGATGTAATTGGTGTCGAACGACACCACCATACATGTACACCAAATGTACAGCGTTTATAGTACTTTTTTTACTACACTGAACTACTTGTGGCCAAAAATTGCTATAATCGGATCCGTTTACCGGATCCGGTATATCATAGCCGGATCCGGTTAACGTATAATGAAGCCGGATCCGCCGGATTACCGGATCCGGTTTTCTGCATTGCAATCCCTAGTCATACAACATTTTTTCATTTGAGTACCGAAATAATTTAAAATTGTTATGTGCAATAATCACAGAAGTTTAATGCCTTTTCGTCACTTTACGTTTCCTTTCAAAACTCCGTATATAAGATAACATAATTTTTACTTTCACTTACTATATATAGTAAGGGGAAGTATTGCGATCGTGAAAATTTTCGAATTCCAGTTTTCAACGGAAATACTCGTTTTAGGGTCCCCTGAGTCCAAATAACCAAGTCCCGCAAAAAGGTCTGTGTGTGTGTGTGGTAACTCCCGGGCGGAAACGATAAGTCCTATGAAACTGAAATTTCATATTTATGACAACTATACGCCCGAGACGTGACAAAACTTTTTTCATCAAAATGAGCTTACCAGAAGAGGCACTTTATACCATGCATTTTGCACCATTTTTCGATTTTCTCAAAAACGGTTCCGACGATTTTAATTAAACTCGCTATATCGATGTAAAATTTAATGGGCTTTAATATCATGTAGGTTTTATTCATGATTAAAATGGTCTGACAGGGCTTAAATGCCGATATTTTAAATTTTCTTCCTCTAAAGTACCTTTAATTTTGTAGATTCAATAAAAATAACTATATTATCTTGTTAACGCTGATGAAAAACGGTAAATATATAAATTGAATAAATTCGATACCCAACTAAAGGAGAAAACAGAAAAAATAATTTTGTAATGCAATTTTTCGTTTTTGAACTTAAGAGCAGTAATATACATATATGATATATATTGGAAAGCTAAAGATTTTAGAAAAAATATTATCTCATACACAAGCTCTTAAAAGTTAATAGAGAGTGATGAAATAAACATAAAACTAACTGATTATTTTAGATAATAATATAATAGATTTTTTAATAAAACACATGTTTCTATAGAAATTAATTTAACTAATTCTTAATGGTTTCACTCATTTAGTGAGTGCTTACGTAGACAAATAATTTAATCTATTTTAAAAACGGAGGTAAGTGAAAGTCGTGTGTTGCCCGCACCAGATTTTTTTACATCTTCCTCTTTCAACGGTATATTATACATCTATAATATCTTCTGTACAAACTCTTTAAAATTCTGTAGTTTTTTCTCCCCTTCATCTAAGACTCCATTGTAGCTGTTACGTGAAATGTTGTTGGAATTGAGATGGGAGTTAAAATCCTTATTAATCGAACCAGAACTTTCGATGGCGATATTAAAAATTGCTGCCAACACAATTTGATCCTCATACCCACATAAGCCCAAATCCCGAAGATGCACTACGAAGCAAGTCTTGAACTTCGCCTGAGCTTAGGACCTCCAATATAGCCCACTCAACTCAGTCCTTACATTTTCACAAATCCCACGACTTAAATTCCCAATTTCAAAATTTCTGAAGATGGAAAAAATATCGATTTAGTGACTTTTATAGCTTCGTTGGAATTTCAGATTGTAGATTGTAGCCAGATGTACATTACCAAGATGATTATAAAAATTCGTTTATCACTTTCACATACCTCGGTCGTTAAGTTCGTAATAAAAAAATTTACTTAAATAAATTTATTTTCTCTTTTCTCCTTAGTTGTTGGCTAAATTTGTCAACTTTGATAATTAATTAGTAGATTTTTATCAATACCAATAAGCTGATATTGTTAATTTTTTAGAGTTTATAAAATTAATGGTACTTTAGAAGAAGAAAATTGAAAATTAAGTGTCATTTAAGCGCTGTCAGACTACTTCAATTAGAATAAAACCTACATGATATTAAAGCCCATTAAATTTCACATCAGAATAGAGAGTCCAATCGAAAATCTACAGCATGTTATTAAATGCATGGGATAAACTGGCTCTTCTGGTCAGCTGATTACGTTAAAAATGATCTTCAACACCTAAGGCACTCTTTTTTAAATTAAAATTTAAGGTTTAAAGGTTATCTTTTTCGAGCTAGACTTACCACACACACGAACAAACACACAAAAATTTTTTAAGACCTTTTTTTTTTCCGGCTTTCTGATGCACGCAGCCTTTATTAGGCTTTGTGTGCCGTCCAATCTTCTGTTAATACAAGGCTAGTGCCTTGGTGAATTCGACCAAACTATAGTGGTTAATCAGTTCACAGAACTTGGGAACTATAATACGGTCGCTGCCAAAATGGTAAAACTGTATCCTAGCAAATTGAATATCTGCACACCATATGATAGGTAGTTTCATCTTCCTTCTTGCAGATAAATCACCAACCCCATATTAATGAGATACCTGTTAATGCTGACATGTATACATATATACAGGTAAGTTAGAGCAATTATCAACTATATAGAACATTTTAATCGCTTTTATTTAAGTGGTATTAAATATTTATTAGGTTTAGGTAATAGTTACAGAGAAAAGTTGATAATAATAATAGTAGTTATAAAATAAGAAATTAATAACTTTTTGCTTTATTCAGACAAATACCACATAAAATATTCTTGCTAAGAAGATAAGTATGATAACTTCTTCATAGTGAATGAGAAGTTGAATAAGACTTATATAAGTCTAAAAATTATAAAGAATATTTATATATCTATGTATTTATATGTATACAATTTTTTTACTTTCACTTATATGAAATATATAGGTAAGTGAAAGTATTGCGATCGTGAAAATTTTCGATCCGTTTTAGGGTTTCCTGAGACAAAATAACCAAGTCCCGCAATAAGGTCCGTGTGTGAGTGTGAGGTAAGTCTAGCGCCATAACGAAAAGTCGTACTATACTGAAATTTCATATTTAAGACAACTATACGCCCGAGATGTTACAGCAACTTTTTCTTAAATATCGGCTGACCAGAAGATCTACTTTATACTATGCAATTTGTACCTTTTTACGATTTTTTTAATCAAAAATGGTTTGTTGGTTAAACTCGCTATATTGATGTGAAATTTAATAGGATTTAATATCATGTAGGTTTCATTCTGATTGAAATAGTTGGACAGGGCTTAAAAGCCGATATTTTAAATTTTCATCTTCTAAAGTACCTTTAATTTTGTTAATTCTTTAAAAATAACTATATTAACTTCTTATCACTGATAAAAAACGGGCAAATATATAAGTTAAGTAAATTCGATATCCAATGAAAGAAAAAAAGAGCACAAATATTTTTGTATGCAATTTTTGTGTTTTTTGAACATACTAACAGTAATATAGAGGTATATTATACCGTTGTAAAGCTAAAGATTTCAGGAAAAATATTATCTTATACACAAAATTTTAAAAGTTATTATTAGAGAGAGATGAAAAGTCGATAAAACTAAACGATTGCCCTTAGATAATAAAAGCATACATTATTTTTTTTAAAACATGTTTCTAATGAAACTAAATGTAACAATTTTTTTTTTTTAAATTCATTTATTGAAATTTACAACTGTATGTTCATACATCAAGTAAATATGCTACAATGATAATACACATGAAAAAACATGAAGAGAAACTGCCCATTGGCAGCACTCTAGTAGTGAATCTACACAAGAAGGTCTCTAGGCCATCTTATTTTCAGACGCCTCGGCGGATTGTCAGGACTTGAAGTGGAAGCAAGGATTGAAACTAGTGGATTAGAGTGGGAGTGGAGTTTTTCATGGAAGGAGTGGTACCTGGTACAAGCCAAATGCGCAACATATAGAACATTAAGGTCTTTGTGGATGATTTTGTTAGTGAGTAAGGAGCGTTAAGGATTTTGGATTGTAAGGATTGGATACGGGAAGAGTTTGATGGTTTAGTAGAGCCCTAAAGCTCAACTCCGCAAGTCCAGATAGGCCTTATGATTGTCATGTAAATTAGTCTTTTGTAGTAAAGAGAAAGGTTAGAGCGTCTGTCAAGTAAATGTTGAAGTAACCGAAATCGGCGAGCAGTTTCTTGTCTTTTCAGTCTTGTATGCGGATTTCAGGTAAGACGTTTGTCAAGCAGGAGGCCTAAATAACTGATCTGTTCAACAGGGACAAGCGGGATATCATTAAAGGACACTGTAGGGCAGGATGTCATAGGTTTACGACGAAGGGTAAAGGTAATCTGGTGGGATTTATTGGAGTTGATTTTAATTCTCCAATTCTGACACCATACCTCAAGGTCTCTGATGTGGGTCGGAGGGTTTGAGAGGCAATACTAGGATCGTTATTAACTGATAGCACGCAAGTGTCATCGGCATAGGTAGAAAGGAATGTGTTAGGGTGGGTTGGGATATCAGCTGTATAAACAGTGTAGAGAATGGGTCCTAGGACACGGCTTATATGGGCTTTAGGAACACCAGTAGACTGAGAAAAAGTGGATGAATAGGAACTATTGTGGTTGATTTTAAAGGTTCTATCAGAGAGGTAGGACTGGAGGATGAGGAAGTATGTTGGATGGAGGAATTTACGGAGTTTGTACAGCAGTCCCGGGTGCCAGACTCTGTAACAAATTCTATAACAATTTAACTTAATCTCTAAATGTGTTTAAAAATTCTTAAATTGTTTATAACATCGGAGTTAAGTGAAAGTCGTGTGTTGCACGCACTAGATTTTTTTTTTATCGTAGTAATTTTCTCAGAAGACAATATTTAAAAGATATTATATATGTATATATATTTTTTTAATTTTTTAAAAGTAATTTGTTTGTTTTTTTATGTATAGCTTTTCTCCTCATTGTTAATAATTGTAATTGTAAATAATCGTAATTAATAAGTACTCATGTTTATTTTGTCTGTTGGCCAGACATATTATATATTTATATTGTACATAACTATTATTCTTAGAGGACCTAGTCCCAGAATAAATTTTTTTTTCTATTCTATTCTAATTTAAACATATGCATTTTTTATGCTACTTAAATTAAAGCAATGTGTTACAAACGAATGACATGTTTGATGGTGAAAAAAGTTACAAAATAAAAACTATACACTAAAAACCCTCCCCATGACAAAAGACTATTTAAGATTCCATCTAAAAAAGAAAAAAAGGAAAGGCCAAGATACCATAAAAAAATTATTATTTTAGGATGTCAACAAGGTAAGCATAGAGTAACTGCTTAGATGTTTTCTCAACTAGACACCCGAAATTTCGGAGGTCTTTCCTTGAAACTGTTTTTTTAATTTTTAATAAAATGAAGGAGGTGCAGAATACTAAAGGGAAAACCTTGACTGCATTGAACCTTTTGAGGGTTCAAGTACTTTCCTTCCTTAGAGCTACTTCAAGCACTATACTTGAAATTATAATTGATCAACCGCGTTTTTCTCACGATGGAAAATTAAAGTTTAAATTTATATCTAACGTTTCAAATTTAATTAGTATTTAATTAAGTTTATAATTTTCGTTTGAGAGAAATAATAATAATAATAATGTTTAATTTATAATACGGAAGATAAATGACAGATCAAAAGAAAATGTTTTGTTTGAAATTGATACTGTGAAAAACCAAAGAGTTTTTCATTACGGAAACTCTGCTTTTGTCCATTTACGTCCAGCCGAATTTTCCTGGTGGATGAGAAATGAAAGAACCTCCTCTTTAGTGTGTACAAATTAATTATTATTTGAGCGACTTCTACTTTTATGAAGGCGACCACTCTATAGTTTATGACCACATCACATTTTCTCAAAAATGACAATGCTTGTGAAGCAGAATTTATTTTTGCTGTATAAATATGCAAATAAAGCTGGGTTTACGAAATTTCGTTCTGTATTATTTGAAAAAAAAACTCTTCAACATTTAATTTTTTTTTTTAAATGACTCGAAAACTATTCATCTGAAGAATGATAATTAAAAATTTAGATCATTAAATTTCCTAAAAATCCAAAACAAAATACTTTATATATGAAAAGTAGTATCAAAGATACTTTTACAAGAAGTAATTGGTACATTATAACTTCACATCAATGTTTTGTATGTAGGTTCTCATGGAAACACCTTATGTTTTCTCTCTCTCTCACTCTCTCTCTCTCTCTCTCTCTCTCTCTCTATCATCACTCTCGAATCATACCCATACGGCAACCATTGACTCTGATACTTGGATTGACCACATTGTGGTGTCGAATCCTTCAAAAGTGAAGCATCACGGGCAGGTTCAGGTTCCAGGAATTTCTACCCATGAACTTATTTTTGTGCTTTATAAAAGGGGACCTGAATTATGTAAATGTTCTCCTTCCTATAGTCGAAATCTAAAGAACATAGATAAAGAGGCCTTTAAATTGGATGTGATGATGATCGATTGGTCTGAGTTATACAACTCCTATCATGTTGATGACAAAGTTAAAATATACAGCAAGAAGTTAAAAGAGTTGTTTGACAAGCACGCACCACTTAGGACCTACAAGAGGCAAAAAACAAGGCCCTCTCCCTGGATGTCCGAGAATATCAAGTTACTGATGGCAAGGAGAGACTTCTTCTGGATGATGACACGAGGCGGTTCTGTTGAAGATTCACTGCAATACAGGCGCTACAAAAATAAGGTAAAAACTGCTGTTAGAGACGCCAAGAGAAGGATTTTAGCTAGAGATCTCAGTGATTGTGCCCCTGGCGAAATGTGGAAACAGTTGAGGGACCACAGAATCGTCAAGGCAAAGAGAAGTGAAGCAGACGTCCATTGTGATCTTGATGAACTCAATCAGTTCTTCTCTTCCCATCCATTAGTACGATACAAACAACATTCTACCTACTAACGAAGAAGTTGACGACCTCATCTTTGAAGAGATCTGCGAAGAAGATGTAGCTTGGAGTATCAATACGGTCAGGTCCGGTGTGGCTGGAGATGATGGTATCTCGAAGGTAATGATCGGATTAATGGAGAATAACAATGTGCTTGTCAACATACTAAATGCATCTCTTCAGCAATATAGGTTCCCAGATGCGTGGAAACGTGCAATTATTAGACCAATTCCCAAGAAAACAAAGCCTAGTGAACTATCGGATTATCGACCGATCGCTGTATTGCCGGTTTTGTCGAAGGTTCTAGAGAGATTGGTTGAGAGGGACCTAAGAAAATTCTTAGAAGACAACCACCTACTGTCTCAACATCAATCGGGCTTTAGACAGGGTCGTAGCACATGTACGGCGCTCCACACTATTCTGAAGGATATAAGGAAAGCTACGGACGATCGAATGGTAACAATATTTGTCTCGTTAGACTTTACAAGGGCATTTGATTCGGTCGACCATGTTACGCTGTTACGGAAATTCGGAAGCTTTGGTGTTGGGGAGCCGACCTTGCAATGGCTCCAGTCGTATCTTAGCGAGCGGCCACAACAAGTAAGGACTCTAAGTGACGCGTCGGGATGGTTAGAATGCAGTGCAGGTGTACCACAGGGTTCAGTTTTGGGACCATTATTGTTCCTATGTTACATCAACGACTTAGCAAATACACTCAGAAACTGCAGAGTACATATGTTTGCAGATGACGTGTTTATTTGGGCTTCTGCGTTTCCTGAGGACGTAGTCTCGACCTTGCACCGAGTGAACACTGATTTAGAAGAAGTTCGGCTCTGGGCAACTAAAAACAGGCTTTACCTCAACAGCAAGAAATCAAGCTGGATGCTGATCGGCAGCCCTAAACTGATGGTTAAAGCTGAAAAGGGTGCATTGCTGCCTCCACTGACGATACTTGACCAAATTATTCCGCGTTGTGTGAAGATGAGGGTCTTAGGTGTAGTTATCAACAGTACCTTGTCTTGGCGAGACCACGCAAGTCAAGTCGTGAGCAGAGTCCATGGTGTGATGCATTCCCTCTCTCGATGGAAACGTTTGTTGCCAGCCGAGGTCAAAAGAAGGATAGTATCAGCTCTTATATGCCCTCTAGTATGGTATTGCGATTCGGTTTACTTGGACATTACTGACGCGGAGAACAGCAGGATTCAGAGAGCCCTTAACACCGCAATCCGATTTATCTTTAGCGCCAAATGGGACGAGCATATAACTCCTTTAATGAAAGAATTAGGCTGGCTGCGTGTCAAAGAATATCGCCGTATCAACCTAATGTGCCTAGCACGTAAAATACTAGATACAGGGATTCCGGAGGCACTAAGAAGTGAATTCGTGGAGGTGCGGAGCGAGAGAATGCAGGGTCTATTCCAATTACCTGCCTGCAGAACCGAGACCTTTAGAAATGCTTTCCACGCTGCGACCGCGAGAGAGCTCAACATGCTTCCGGTGGAGATCAGGTTCGCATCCTCCTTCCGCAGGGCATGCATTCCACTATTTCTAGACGGGGACTCGACGAGTGCGCCTTGAAGCCTTATGCTCTCTGTAAACCAGTTGCCATTTCCTATCCCTTTCCTGATATTCCTTCTACTTAATTATTCCTATTCATTATCCTTTATTATTAGCATCATTGCTTTTTTTTTTTCTTTTCTTTCTTTTTTTTTATCTTCCTTCAGCATATTGCCTATATTTTATTTCATATTTTTCTAAAATTTGGAAAAGATAATATGTAACAATTTTTCTGTTAATTATAAACATAACATTGTACAAATTAGTAGATAAGTAATTCAATTATATTTTAAATAGCACATTTGTATGTAAAAAGTTTATAATTTTGTCTGTAAGAAAGGGCCTCTGGCCCTAAGACAATAATAATCAATCAATCAATCAATCAATCTCTCTCTCTCTCTCTCTCTATATATATATATATATATATATATATATAGAGAGAGAGAGAGAGAGAGAGAATATTCAATATATTTTCAATAATGAACCTTTGTAATCGACCAAAAAAACTAAATTACTCCCCTCAAAATTTGAGAGCTTACGTTTCAAGATGCGTAGAATCAAAAAATCTGGCGCAGGCAACACGCGACTTTCACTTGACTCCGTTATAAAAATAGAATTTTAGAATAAAAATAGAATGGAAAACAGATTTTTCAAATACAGTAAAAAATCAGTGATACTATTAAAAAATTAATTAAATTGAATTTCCATAGAAACATGTGTTTTATTAAAAAATCGACAATATTATATTATTATCTAAAACAATCACTTAGTTTTGTCGGCTTTTTATCACTCTCTATTAACTTTTAAAAGCTTGTGTATGAGATAATATTTTCCCTAAAATTTTTAGCATTTCAACGGTATATCATACATGTATATTACTGTTCTTATGTCCAAAAAACGAAATATTTCATTAAAAAATATGTTTTCAGTTTTCTCCTTTAGTTACTTTTCAAATTAGCTCAACTTTCATACTTAGCTGTTATTTTTCAGTGCTAACACGATTATATGGGTATTTTTTATAAAATATACAAAATTAAAGGTAATTTAGAGAAAGAAAACTTTAAATATCGGCATTTAAGCCCTGTCAGCCTAATTTAATCAGAATGAAACCTACATGGTATTAAATCCCATTAAATTTTACATCGATATAGCGAGTTTAATCAAAATCATCGGAACCGTTTTCAAGAAAATCGAAAAAAGGTGTAAAATGCATGGTATAAAGTAGCTCTTCTGTTAAGCTCATTTTGATGAAAAAGGTTTTGTAACGTCTCGGGGGTATATTTGTCTTAAATATGAAATTTCAGTTTCATAGGACTCACCGTTTCGTTTCCGCCTGGGAGTTACCACACACACAGACCTTTTTGCGAGACTTGGTTATTTGGACTCAGGGGACCCTAAAACGTGTATTTTCGTTAAAAACTAGAATTCGAAAATTTTCACGATCGCAATACTTTCCCTTATTATATATAGTAAGTGAAAGTAAAATACGAATAAAACAAAATCCGTTTCTCCTAATTAATAAATAAATATATTCAAGAAATAGTAGAACCATTTGATTGAGAATGAAATTTTCGACAAATTAAAAAAAGAATCATTGAAATTGTTTAAGAACTAGCAGAGATACAGCATTTTGAAATGAGCAGTAGTGATGTGCCATTCTCCTTTGAACTATTTCTTTTCATATTACTTAATTGCCTATCAACAGCTATACGTATAAACATTTGTACCCCAATATTGTTATTTGGAAATAATAAACCACTGTGTAATAATTTCCAGCGTTTTTTTTTTAAATTATAATTGTATATCTTTTAATACATAAGGTACTTACGTATTTGTTAATTTTATTTTATTTTTGGAAAGACTATAAGGGAAAAGGAAAAAACCCCTTGAAAATGATTTCATAGCGAAACGTAATCCCCATAATTCAGATATCGTAACCATGATAAACAGTTCGCGTGTCCAGAGTACATCAGTCTCTTTAGATTATAACGATATTAAAAATAAATTATCACACATGTTGACCACGATTCAATAAGCCTTCGCTCAAGTTCAGTATTAAATACAGCCACAATTTAGATTTTACAATGAGAAAAGCTAAAAGGGGGAACAAAAAAATTATTTAAAAAAAAATGTACATTTCTTTCCGAATAACAATTGATCACGGATATTTTTATCTATAATCTACTGATTTTCTCAGTCTCGAAGAAATTAACTTTGAGTACGGACGGGCAATAGATAAAGTATAGGAATCATGTACATTTAGATATCGGTACATTATTATATTTTTTTATTCAAACTAATTGAGCTCCAAAACGGAGTTATATCGACAAATTTTATTAAAAAATCTAATGCAGGCAACACACGACTTTCACTTACCTACGTTCTTAAAATAGATTAAAGAATTTCCAAATATATTGAGAGATAAAAATGAGTGAAACTAATTAAAAGAATTAATTAAATTGAATTTCTAAAGAAACATGCTTTTTATTAAAAAATCTATTTTATTATTATCTAACATAACCAGTTAGTTTTATCGGTTTTTTCATCACTCTTTATTAACTTTTATAAGCTTGTGCATAAGATAATATTTTTTTCTAAAATCATTAGCTTTCCAACGGTATATTATACATCTATATTACTGTTCTAATTTTCAAAAACACAGAATTGCATTAAACATATTTTTTCGCTTTTCCCCTTTAGTTAGTCATTAAATTCGTTCAACTTGTATATATAGCAGTTATTTAGCTATGCTAATTAGATGGTATGGTTATTTTTTTCAAAACTACAATATTAAAGGTACTTTAGAGGAAGAAATTTTGAAATATCGGCATTTAAGCCCTATCTGAATATGTCAATCGGAATAAAACCTAAATGATATTAAAGCTCTTTATATTTTACATCGATATAGCGAGTTTTATCAATATCGTTTGAGCATTTTTTGAGAAAATCGTAAAAAGGCTGCAAATCAAACGGTATAAAGTGGCTCTTCTAGTTTGCTGTTTTTGAGGAAACAGTTTCTGTAACATCTCGGGCGTGTAGTTTTCTTAAATATGAAATTTCAGTTTCATAGGACTTTTTGTTTTCGCGCTGAAGTTACCACACACATACCTTTTTGCGGGACTTGGTTATTTCGACTCAGGGGAACCTAAAACTGGTGTATTTCTGTTGAAAACTGGAATTCGAAAATTTCACGATAGCAATTCTTTCCCTTACTATATATTTCACATATACTATGTATAAGTAAATACAAACAACTGTACTTCTACAACCCATGAAGTGGCTTGGGCTCAGTACATATAGGGATTCGTATTGTTTCCAGGCCAACAGCCGTGAAATGAGGCCTTTCCTCCATTTAGTAGGGTACCCAATTTATGGGTCAGAGTCTGGGTCTGCCCCAGGAGGGTCTCCATACCCTAGGGTCGCCCTCCGGCCGAAATAACAGATTAAATAATATTCTGGCACAGCCGGGATTCGAACCCAGGACCCAAGAACATTAGACTAATGCTCTATCCACTAGACCACGATGCTCCCTTAAAATATTATTATTAAAACACAAAATATTAATTAATAAATTTCTGATAAGGAAACTTTGGTCAGACTTTGGATCCGAGAAACACGATCAGTATTAGCCTCTAAAAAATATAGACAAAACGTGACTTTTTTCATTCAATCCAATATATATCTGAAACGATAAATCTATGCGACAAATTTCTTACAACAAAAAATATTATTAATTAAAACTCTGATGGAAGCTGTCGATAAAATTCCATTCAAGCAACCCTTTCAAAGAAAGCCAAGCAAGAGCGTGTTAAAAAACTCCCAACGTTTAAAAAATGTTAACCAATCACGATTTTTTTCATCCAAACCAATATAGTCTTTAGTATAGTAAACCATAGCAAAAAATTGTATGTAACAAAAATACTATTTATTAATTTCTGATTAGGAAGCTGTAGTTAAACTTTCAATTCGAGCAATACCAGCAGAGAAAAAGCGTGCCAAAAAAAGCACCATTATTTAAAAAATGAAGACAATCTATCCGAACCGATTAAAGAGAAAGTCATAGCAACAAATTGTATGTAAAAAAAATACTATTTATTTATTCATAATTAGGAAACTTCGTTAAACTTTAGGTCCGAGCTATACCAACAGACCTAGTGAGTTCATAAAAGTCCCAATCCTTAAATAATTTAGTAGCCCCATGGCAGATATTCTTCGGTTTAAAAATAATTTAAATTTTTTTAAGAACTCCCCAATTATTTAAAATGTATATTGGTTACAGAAAATAAAAACGAAAAATTAAGAATTGTACATCATGGAAATAAGAAAAAATAAAAATAAAATAGTGTAAGCCAAACGTGACTTTTTTCATTCGAACCAATATACCTCTAAAACAGTAAGTTATAGCAAAAAATCTGGTGCGGGCAACACACGACTTTCACTTACCTCAATTTTTAAAATTAATGAAAGAATTTTCAAATGATGTTAGAGATAAAAATACGTGAAACTATTAAAGAATTAATTAAATTAAATTTCTATAGAAACATGTGTTTTATTAAAAAATCTATTATATTATTATCTAAAATAATCTGTTGGTTTTATCTTCTTTTCATCACTCTCTATTAACTTTTAAAAGCTTGAGTATAAGATAATATTTTTTCTAAAACCTTTAGCTTTAGCTTTCCAACGGTATATCATACATGTATATTACTGCTCTTATGTTCAAAAACAAAAAAAATCATTAAAATTACGTTTTTTCAGTTTTCTCCTATAGTTGAGTATCGAATTTATTCAATTTATATATTTACCTGTTTTTCATCAGTGGTAACAAGCTAATATAGTTATTTTTAGATAATCAACAAAATTTAAGGTACTTTAGAAGAAGAAAATTTAAAATATCGGCATTTAAGCCCTGTCAAACCATTTTTATCCGAATAAAACCTAAACAATATTAAAGCCTATTAAATTTTACATTAATATAGCGAGTTTGATTAAAATCGTCGTAACCGTTTTTGAGAAAACCGAAAAAAGGTGCAAATTGCATGATATAAAGTGGCTCTTCTGGCAAGCTCATTATGATGAAAAAGGTTTTGTAACGTCTCGGGCGAATATTTGTCTTAAATATGAAATTTCAGTTTCATAGGACTTACCGTTTCCGCCTGGGAGTTAAAAACACAACACACACACACACACACACACACCTTTTTGCGAGACTTGGTTATTTGGACTCAGGAGACCCTAAAATGTGTATTTCAGTTGAAAAATGGAATTCAAAAATTGTCACGATCGCAATACTTTCTCTTACTATATATAGTAAGTGAAAGTAAAAATTGTATGTAACAAAAATACTGCTTATTAATTCCTAATTAGGAAATCTTCGTCGAACTTTGGAACTGTGATAAGCGGAAATGGAAGAATACAACTATAAATATCCCGCAAGATAGGAAAAGCAAATAATATTTACTAGTCCATCAGCAACACGATAGTAGGAAAGAGAGAGGTTAAAAAATATGTCAAGCTCCACCTACTTAAGGACGTATACATGCCTGTTCTACTATACGGAGCTGAGAGCTGGGTACTCCCGGACAACAAATGGAGCCGTATAACAGCGGCAGAAATGAAATACCTGCTCAGAGTGGCTTCCAAAACCCGCGGGAATAGGATCAGGAATGAAACAATACGGAAAGAATTAAACGTTCCTGTAATGAAGGAGACCCTGGAGAAGAGACTGTTAGGGTGGTACGGGCATGTGTGTAGGATGAGCCAGGATTGTGACCCACGCAAATTTATGGAAGCAAAACCAGTTGGCACCAGACCTAGAAGAAGGCCTAGGCTTAGCTACGATGGCTACATTACCAAGTTGGGGCAAGCGAGAGGCAAGACACTGCAGGAGACAGAGAGAGATGGAGATCCTGGGTTGGACTATCTCCACGCTGAAAGGCACAAGGAGAGAGCTAAAGAAGAAGAGGGAATCACTTTAAACATTTTAAAAACTCCGAAATTCCTAAAAATGTATGTAGGTTGCAGAAAAAGGAATAAGTCAGTAATAAAAACGAAAAATTAAGAATTGTACATTATTGGAATAAGAAAAATAAAAATAAAATAAAATAATGTAGGCCAAACATGACTTCTTTCTAACCAAAATACCACTAAAAAAATAAGTTATAGCAACAATTTTAATGTAACAAAAATACTATTTATTAATTTATAACTAGGAAACCTTCGTCAAACTTTCGTTTCGAGCTATACCAACAGACCTAGAGAGTTCAAGAAAGTTACAATTTAGAAATAATGTAGGAGCCCCGTCGCAAATATTTTTCTGTTTAAAAATCACTTTAAAATTTTTAAGAACTCCGAAATTCCTAAAAATGTATAGAGGTTACAGAAAAAGGAATAAGTCAGTAATAAAAACGAAAAATTAAGAATTGTACATTATGGGAAAAAGAAAAAAAGAATGTAGGCCAAACATGACTTCTTTCTAACCAATATACCGCTAAAAAAATAAGTTATAGCAACAAATTTAACGTAACAAAAATACTATTTATTAATTTATAACTAGGAAACTTTCGTTTCGAGCTATACCAACAGATTTAGAGCGTTCAAGAAAGTCCCTCCAAAAAAGGATCCTCTGCGCAGATATTCTTCAGTTTAAAAATCACTTTAAACATTTTAAAAACTCCGAAATTCCTAAAAATGTATGGAAGTTACAGAAAAAGGAATAAGGCTGTAATAAAAACGAAAAATTAAGAATTGTACATTATGGGAATAAGAAAAATAAAATAATGTAAAAAAGGATCCTCTGCACAGATATTCTTCAGTTTAAAAATCACTTTAAACATTTTAAAAACTCCGAAATTCCTAAAAATGTATGGAAGTTACAGAAAAAGGAAGAAGTCTGTAATAAAAACGAAAAATTAAGAATTTTACAGTATGGGAATAAGAAAAATAAAAGAATGTAGGCCAAACATGACTTCTTTCTAACCAATATACCACTAAAAAAATAAGTTATAGCCACAAATGTAATGTAACAAAAATACTATTTATTAATTTATAACTAGGAAACTTTCGTTTCGAGCTATACCAACAGATTTAGAGCGTTCAAGAAAGTCCCTCCAAAAAAGGATCCTCTGCGCAGATATTCTTCAGTTTAAAAATCACTTTAAAAATTTTAAGAACTCCGAAATTCCTAAAAATGTATGGAAGTTACAGAAAAAGGAAGAAGTCTGTAATAAAAACGAAAAATTAAGAATTTTACATTATGGGAATAAGAAAAATAAAAGAATGTAGGCCAAACATGACTTCTTTCTAACCAATATACCACTAAAAAAATAAGTTATAGCCACAAATGTAATGTAACAAAAATACTATTTATTAATTTATAACTAAACTTTCGTTTCGAGCTATACCAACAGATTTAGAGCATTCAAGAAAGTCCCTCCAAAAAAGGATCCTCTGCGCAGATATTCTTCAGTTTAAAAATCACTTTAAACATTTTAAAAACTCCGAAATTCCTAAAAATGTATGGAAGTTACAGAAAAAGGAATAAGGCTGTAATAAAAACGAAAAATTAAGAATTGTACATTATGGGAATAAGAAAAATAAAAGAATGTAGGCCAAACATGACTTCTTTCTAACCAATATGCCACTAAAAAAATAAGTTATAGCAACAAATGTAATGTAACAAAAATACTATTTATTAATTTATAACTAAACTTTCGTTTCGAGCTACACCAACAGATTTAGAGCATTCAAGAAAGTCCCTCCAAAAAAGGATCCTCTGCGCAGATATTCTTCAGTTTAAAAATCACTTTAAACATTTTAAAAACCCCGAAATTCCTAAAAATGTATGGAAGTTACAGAAAAAGGAAGAAGTCTGTAATAAAAACGAAAAATTAAGAATTGTACATTATGGGAATAAGAAAAATAAAAGAATGTAGGCCAAACATGACTTCTTTCTAACCAATATACCACTAAAAAAATAAGTTATAGCCACAAATGTAATGTAACAAAAATACTATTTATTAATTTATAACTAAACTTTCGTTTCGAGCTATACCAACAGATTTAGAGCATTCAAGAAAGTCCCTCCAAAAAAGGATCCTCTGCGCAGATATTCTTCAGTTTAAAAATCACTTTAAACATTTTAAAAACTCCGAAATTCCTAAAAATGTATGGAAGTTACAGAAAAAGGAAAAAGTCTGTAATAAAAACGAAAAATTAAGAATTGTACATTATGGGAATAAGAAAAAATAAAAGAATGTAGGCCAAACATGACTTCTTTCTAACCAATATACCACTAAAAAAATAAGTTATAGCAACAAATGTAATGTAACAAAAATACTATTTATTAATTTATAACTAGGAAACTTTCGTTTCGAGCTATACCAACAGATTTAGAGCGTTCAAGAAAGTCCCTCCAAAAAAGGATCCTCTGCGCAGATATTCTTCAGTTTAAAAATCACTTTAAAAATTTTAAGAACTCCGAAATTCTTAAAAATGTATGGAAGTTACAGAAAAAGGAATAAGTCTGTAATAAAAACGAAAAATTAGGAATTGTACATAATGGAAGTAAGAAAAAATTAAATTATGTAAGCCAAAAGTGACCTTTTTCATTTGAACCGATACAGTTCTTAAACAGTGAGTCATAGCAAAAAATTGTATGTATCAAAAATACTGTTTATTAATTTATAATTAAGAAATATTCGTCAAACTTTCGGTCCAAGCTGTACCAACAGAGAGAGAGTTCAAAAATGCTTAAATAATGTTGGCAAAACCAATATAAGCTCTTAAACAGACCTAACGACAAAATTAATTAACAAAAAACATTTAATATTTAATTTCTGACTGAAATATTGTCAAAGTAAGCATTATTTAAACAGAGATTTAGACATTTTCGCTGTAATAACACTTTAATTCGTGTTTAATACCATTGATACAAATTAAATTCATAGAATATTGAGACAGAAAAGGAAGAGGAAAACGCGGAATTATTTAGCCTCCTGGAGCTTATAGGGTAAACGGCAAAACATTAAACGTTGAAAATGAAATGAGCTCAGTATAAACACCAATTTATTGTAGAAATCTGTTAGTTTCTGCCTTAATAAATATGCATTAAAATATACAGGCTGCGGGACATGTTTAGTGTAAATAATCAGTAGTCGTGGGGAAGGAGTTAATTAAACTCGGTTCTACCGCATTCATACACCCTAGCAACTTGAACATAGTTTAAACTTTGATTAGAAACTTCGAATACATTCGGATTCAGATTATTCCACAAGTCTTAGCACGCATTTTGCTGTAAGTTATCATCAATTGTGGTGTTCTCTTGTTTAGCAGAACCTTATGGATTATTTCTGAGAATTCGTGTTCATTTCTAATTTGCTAAAATTAATAATGAAGTTAAATATTGATGCCTATAATTGAGAGATTGGCGTGTAAAATCAATAACTAGCTTATCTAGAAAAAAATTATTTTAAGTGAAAAGCTACGGAGTAGAGCTTTGGGGCTCTATTAAACCATCAAATTCTTCCCGTATCCAATCCCTACAATCCAAAATCCTTCGTAAAATCCTCAATGCTCCTTACTTTGTAACTAATAAACTGATCCATAAAGACCTTAATGTTTCGTATGTTGCTGATTTGGTCCGATCTAGATACCATTCCTTTCATGACAAACTCCATTCCCATCCCAACCCTATAGTTTCAATCCTTTCTTCCTCTTCGATTCCCGACAATCCTCCAAGACGTCTGAAAAGGAGAATGGCCCTGAGACCTTCTAGTTTAGAATAGTTACAGGAGTGCTACCATTGGGTAGTTCTTGTACAAGTCTTTCATGTCATTTTTCTTATATCATATTTACTTGTTGTATTTTATTAGTTCAGTTGTAAATTTCAATAAATTATGTTTAAAAAAAAAGTGAGAAGCTTATAAAAACTATTCACTTACTATCTTGTTAATTTTTTAGGACAATATAAAGCTGTAGTTAATGAAACATTCTCCCAAGTTTCTATGAAAGCATTCATTCAAGATTATAATAATTGAATTATACCCAGTAAGGGCCGCTCTACACGGCGATAGTAGAGGAAAATAAAATATGAAAATGAGAGATGTGATGTAGTGTTATAGGATACTAGCTGTTGCCCGCGATTTTGTCTGCGTTAATTTCTATTATTATGGTCGCTATTAAGAAGTTATAAAATAATGTATTTTAAACTACTTCAGCGTAAATGATATTTTTAGTTTTATTTCTTTGTGGCAGAAGAACATACTGATTTTCTCCGCAACCCGATCTTGACAATACGACATATAGTTGCCCGTGTGAAGTCCGACAGATCCTCTTCCATATGGAACTCTATTCCTTCTGATATCCGTAATTATACTACCCTTCCGACTTTCAAATCTTTTCTATTCCATTACCTCCTGTTGATTCAATTTCCAAACAATTCTGACTGTTCCAGTTTCCATGAAAATATGAAGATTGAAAAAGTCACACACGTGTTTCTTAATTTTTTTTTTTTGCTTTTAACTTTCACTTACCTATATATGAAATATATAGTAAGGGAAAGTATTGCGATAGTGAACATTTTTTAGGCTCCCCTGAGTCCAAATGACCAAGTCCCGCAAAAAGTTGTGTTTATGTGGTAACTCCCGGTCGAAAACCAAAAGTCCTATAAAACTGAAATTTCATATTTAAGACAACTATACGTCCGAGATGTTACAGAATCTTTTACATTAAAATCAGCTAACCAGACGAGCCACTTTATACCATGCATTTTGCACCTTTTTACGATTTACTCCAAAACAGCTATAACAATTTTGATTAAACGCACATATCGGTGTAAAATGTGATGGGCTTTAATATGATGTAGGTTTTGTTCTGATTGAAATAGTCTGACAGGGCTTAAAAGCCGATATTTTAAATTTTCTTCCTCTAAAGTACCTTTAATTTTAAGAATTTAAAAACATTTTCAATATCATCTTTTTAGCATTGATAAATAACGGGTAAATATGCAAGTTGAGCGAATTTGATGAACAACTAAAGGAGAAAAGTGCAGGCATATTTTTAATGCAATTTTTGTGTTTTTGAACACACGAATAGTAATATAGAAGTATAATATACCATTGGATAGCTAAATGTTTTAGAAAAAATATTATCCAATACACGGAATTTTAAAGGTCAATGGAGTGTGATGAAAAGCCGATATTACTAACTGATTTTTTTTTTTTATCTAAGTATAATAGATTATTTAATAAAACACATATTTCTATTGAAATTAAAAATAATTAATTCGTTAAAAATTTATTTGTGTCTTTAAATGTATTTGAAAATTCTTAAATTGATTTTAACAACAGAGGTAAGTGAAAGTCGTGTGTTGCGCGCACCAGAATTTTTTAACTAAGTAAGAATTTTATTTTATTTTTTAGTCTAGGTTATGTATAGGAACATGATAATTATTTATTTAATATGTTCTTTAATCATCACTTACATTTTTTTTACAAATATTTATTAGATTTTGAAGATATATACTGGTTTATAAAAAATTTATGTTTGTCGTGTTTCTTATTGTTTTTTTTTTTTTTTTTTTTTTTTTACTTATTATTATTCACTTTTTTTTTCTTATTTTTTAAAAGCTTACTCTAAGACAGTAAATATCTCATTATTGTATATTGTATTATTCAAAAGGCACATGTCCCAGAATAAATAAATAAATTATTAAAATGGCATTTCTGGCTCGCCGATTATGATTAAAAATATACTGTAGCATCTCAGACATATACACTTCTAAAATATAAAATTTCGGTTTTATACAATTAGTTTTTTATATGATTACCACACCCGCGAACACAGTAAATTAACCGAAATTATAGTTTTAACTATCGAAATTTAAGTAAATGTGAACAATGAATATATGAAAAAAAAATTAAATTTTAATTTAGCTTTAAAATTGCAAGTTAGGACTTCTGTGGGCGAGATGATAAAAAGTTTTTTAGCTTTAGCTGGGAAGCTTAAGCCTATTGTTGGACATGAAAGTGTAGGGAGAGATTACGTAATAAAGGGAGGATAGAAGAATAATTGATTTAGTTTTAATACAAAAGGAATACATTTTGTATTAAATATTCTTTGTTAGTTCTCTTCGGAAGGATTATAATTGTATATGAATTAAATATTAAATTTTCAACGTTTACATTTAAATTACATAAAAGATAAAAAAAAGAAAAGATAAATAACATACCTTCAAACTTAAAAAAAAAAATTAGGAAATGATGAGGACATAATTCTAAGACTTTTTGAGTTTTAACTCAATATAATTATAATTGGAAATAAATAGAAAATAAATTGGATTTTATTCTTATTGTTATCCACTGAGGAATAAATAGAGCACAAATGACCCTTCTCCCTCCATTGTTGTCATAGATCATACCTTTCTTGACATTTAAAATAATGAATTACACTTTTCCTGGGAATTCCTATCCATTTTATTCCCATAAAGCACTTATAAGATCAGGTCATAATACGAAAAATACAAAATCATATAATAAACAAAACATCTGGTGCGCACAGGACTTTCACTTACCTCTGTTCCTAAAATTAATTATGAATTAAAATTATTTGTGAAATTTGGAATGAATTTTCACCTGAAGACGGCTGCTGTGGTATTTCCCACCTCACACCCGAGCCTGTTGGTTCGTTGTTAGAAGGGGGAAAAGCGTGATTTGGTCCCATCTGGAGAGCTGATGATTCCCGTGTATGGTTCGGTGGTACCGAATTAGTTGTCTTAAATATGAAATTTCAGTTTTGTACTACAATTTTTCTTTTTCACACAACATAGTTATTTGGACTTGGTGAATCCTAAAATGTGTATTTCCGTTGAAAACTGACATTCGAAAATTTTCACGACCGCAATTGTTTTCCTTACTAAATATTGCATATATAGGTAAGTGAATGTTAACAAGTGAATAAAGTAGTGTAATTTGCGACTGTTGTTCGCTTCATTTTTACGTGCGTCATTCTTATGTCGAATTCGAGTCGGATAAAGTAATGTGTTCGTCGGAGAAATAGGGTTGTGCTCGATAAGGACTGGAGGGCAGGTATGTCTTCGTAGGGTAAATCTTATATCTTCTAATTTTTCATGATTATGTTGAATTTCCCATAATGTGTGTTAAGTTATCTAAGCTTAGTGAGGCCTGTGTTAAATCTTGATTTTTTTATTATTTTAAACATTTTTTTATTTACTTCTGGTATAATATCTGTGCGTTCTCCACTTTAAGTAAACATGAAACCATGAAATTGCGGCGATCAAGACCAACATTGAGATTATGTTTACTTGTTTCCTATTAAGGAATCAATTTCGAACTCAACGTTGATCTTTAGCCCCGCAATTCCCTGATGTTTGTACCATTCAAACTTTTGGAGAACCCATAAATGTTATCTCTGGAATATATCTCTGTAACCATTTACTTGATGTTTATTTATTTTAGGCTACCATTATTCTGAAATCTTTGAATATTTAATATTTTTGAGTTTAAAAGGAGATGCGTAGTAGTAAACCCGATAGTTACCTGCTGGCGTAGCGCATCTTGCATCAGCGCATCAACATTTAGTGAGTGAAGAAATATGAGAAACCATCCATACTAAAATGAGTATCGGGTCTATTCTGTTTCCAGGCCTCCGGTTACACGTCGGTTACCCATTGTGATGGAACTTTCAGACGTGAATATGATAAACTAAAAGACGTGACCACATTTCTGGCTATTATACCGACATAAAATGGTTTTATTCTTTTGCTCGACGACCATATATCCATGGTTCATACCTATTCCAAACTTTAAAAACGTTGCAAATTATTACACAATGGTTTATTATTTCCAAATAACAATATTGGGGTATAACTGTTTATAAGGGTGTTGATAGGCAATTTAGTACCATGAAAAGCACTAATTCAAAGCATCATATCATAACTCTGCCACTGATATCAAAACGCAATATCTAAGCTAGTTGTAAACCAAATTCAATGATTCTTTTTTCATTTGGTCCAAATTATTTTTGAAGAATAGCACTGAGATCTCCTGAAAACTTGAATTGCCATCTACTTGTGAACGGCAAAGTTTAGTTTGTCGTTGTCTAGTATATAACCTAAATAATTAGTTCAAGATAATTGTTTTGATACTAATAAAGTTTCTATTCATTTTGATTTTATTATTGACATATAATACATTTTTTTTTTTTCGTGCTTTACTGATTCTAAAACTATCTACACACTTTTCTCTATCATCAAAAATAACAGTTTTATAAGCATATGTATGTGAAAAATATCAATTTTTTTCTTTTCTTGTATAAATTTTTCTATCTTCGAAAATAACGTAGTTACAAGCGTATATATTAGTGAGATTTCAATTTTTTCTTTTCTTTTTCATCTTTTATATAGTCATTTGCGGTTTTTTGGTTAAAGCGATAATGAATTCGTTTTTTATCTTCGAAAATAACGTAGTTACAAGAGTATATACAAGCGAGATTTCAATTTTTCTTCTTTTCTTTTTTCTCTTTTATATAATTATTCACGTTTTTTTTTGTTATAAAACAATAATAATTTTTTTCTATCTTCGAAAATAACGCAGTTCCAAGCGTTAAGTAATAAGTAAATAAGTAAGCTTTCAATTTTTTTTCATTTTTTTTTTTTTTTTTTTATTTATTTTTTTTTATTTATTTATTTATTTTTTTTTTGGTAATCGCGCTTTACTGATTCTAAAACTCTATACATACTTTTATCTATGGTCGAAAATATCTGAGTTAATAACTCAATAACAATAACTCAATGTCGCAGTTGCTTTGGGGAACGATATAAATAGAATTGACGAATTGATGTGCTTTCTTACGGAAATAGACTTTTACAAGCAGATTTGAAAATTGTATTTTACTATTATTATTATTATTTTTAAAATTATTATTATTTTTTTTCTAAATTAATTAATTAATTTTTAACTTTATTTATATACATACATATAAATATAAAATATATATATATATATATATATATATATATATATATATATATATATATATATATATATATATTTTTTTTTTTTTTTTTTTTTTATTTAACCTGATATATGTTTATCTTTTGCTAATGCTGTTACATTTGTTCTTACTAGTGATTATTCTTATAGTTAATTGTTTTCAACTATTTGTTGTTATTTGTTTTTTAGTAAAACAATTGTTCGTTATTTAACCTTAAATTAGTTTCTAAAAATGAGTGTCTGGCACTGATGACCGAGATGTTTTGAGCAGGGGTAATTTTTTTTTTTTTTTTTGGTCGATTACAAAGGTTGATTATTGAAAATAATAAACCAAAAATAGAAAACATTCCTAAATAACTGAGCTCCTCACCCTCCGCTCTGATAAATGCCATATATTGTTAATGAAAGTCACTCGTAGTAGCAGTTTTATCATTTAGTAACGGTTACCGATAACACATATGTTCTCATACAGCATGCCTTTATTTTGCATATTTATTTATTTCTAACAAAAATTTTCTAATTTCCAAACTATTAATACTAATATTACATAAAAAAATATGTTTATTTATTTTCATTTCATGATTGATACAAAACGAGGCAGAATGCCATTTGTTATTGATAGGTCAAGTTTCTATACATTTTTATATTAATCCTATTTATTGTACTATGACCGTCTTTCCAGTTTTATATGTATAAATCTTATTTCGATAATCAGTATTAGCTTAGTTCAGTATTAGCGTTACTTGGGCCTGTGAAACTGATTTCTTTTCAACATCCGCGTTTCTCCTGGTTTGAGAGAGCTCATGGTTCACAGGGCTTATCTATAAGAAAAATTGCATATCTGTTCAATAACTTACATGATACTGTACAGTATGGACTAAAAAAATATAGAGAGTTAAAAGTTTTAGAGGATAGACTGGAAGTCAGGAGACTGGAGAATCAGCATGAGCCATCCTTGCTGAAGTCCACGCAAATCCTCACACTACAGACACCTCAATGGCTTTCATAATAAATAGGTACTATGGGATTCAAGTCCAACCAGAAACAGTCAAAAATATTTCAAGGAGGGAAGCATACATTGGTCGAGTAGCAAGAAGAAAGCCCTTCTTCAGTAAGTTAAACCAGAAGAAGCGGCTATAATTCGCTAGGGGGTTTGTAAATAAACCTAAAACAATTTCGGAAAGGGTCATATTCTCTTAGGAATCCAAATTTAATATTTTTGAGACAGTTGGAAGGTCAAAAGAGTGGAGGAAATCAACGTCAGCTTTCAAAACTAAGAATTTATTGAAGGGTGTATGGAAACTTTTTGAGTAAGTGTATAATCTGTTGCTATATCTAATAATATTACCGTAAATACAGGACTAGATAGAGAAATTAATAAGAAGTCCCGAATACTAAAAAAGAAAAAAAATTCTAATCCTTAGGCCCATTACAGAGAAGTTTTCGCGGAATCTTGCGTTATTTATTCATCCGAAAACTTCTAATGAGTTGCAAAGTTCTGCTGAATACTTTGAGACCACCTTTTAAATTTTAATGTCCTACATTTCCCTAGTCCCATGCTCTTGTTCATAATGAATGGACGTTTTTGATTTTTTTTATTACTTCACTTATTAATAAATAGAAAAGTATAATTTTGTATTTTGAAACAGATCTATTTACAAAAAAGTATTATTACATTATTTACTCTGAAAAAAGTGACACTTATCTTTACTTTTACATACCTATATATGAAATATTTAGTCAGGGGAAATATTGCGAAGGCAAACGTTTTCGAATTCCAGTTGTCGACGGAAAAACACGTTCTAGGTAGGGGTGGGCATAATCGAATGACGATTATCGGATCATTCGATTATTTCAATCATTCGAATTAATCGATTATCGGATTAATCAGTTTGGAGTAACTGATCATTCAAACTGAATTGTTTAACGATAATCGAATGATTATAAGCAGCTCGAACAATTGAAGGACCTTTTTTTTTTTCTTTTTTTTTCCTCTCAGAATGCATATTAATCATTCAATCATTCGATTATTTTAATTATCGAAGTCCGACCTTTCGATTATGACGATCATTCGATTATACCCACCCCTAGTTCTAGGGTCTCCTGGGTCCAAAAAACCAAGTCTAGCAAAAAGGTCTGTGGGGGGTAAGTCTAGCACGAAAACAAGAGTCGTACGAAACTGAAATTTCATATTTAAAAAAACTATACACCCGAGATGTTACAGCGACATTTTCATCAAAATCGGCCAGCCGGAGAATCCATTTTACACCGTGAATTTTGCGGTACTTTTCACGATTTTTTCTGAAACGGCTTAGCGATTTATCTCGCTAAATCGATGTAAAATGTAACGAGATTTAATACAAAGTAGTTTTCATTATGATTTTTTTAATTTAACAGGGTTAGATTCAGGCCGATATTTTGAATTTTCTTCTTCTGATGTATCTTTAACATTGTAGATTTAAATAAATTTACCATACCATCTTGTTAGCATTGCTGAAAACACCTAAATGTACATGTTAAATGAATTTGATAACCACCTAAACTAGAATTTGATAAATAACTGAAGAAGAAAAGAGCAAATATTTTTTTAGTAAATTTTTTTTCGAACATAAGAAAAGTAATATAGATGTATAATATACCGCTGGAAAGCTGGAAAAAATGCTATCTTATGATACAAAGCTGTAAAACGTTATGCAGAGAGCTGAAAAGGACATAAACTTATGTGATTGTTGTATATAATAATTTCTATTATTATTAATAAAACATATGTTTCAAACAACATTGAATTTTTACTTTCACTTACCTATATATGAAATATATATATATATATATATATATATATATATATATAGTAAGGGAAAGTATTGCGATCGTGACAATTTTCGAATTCCAGTTTTCAACGGAAATACACGTTTTAGGGTCCTCTGAGTCCAAATAACCAAGTCCCGCAAAAAGGTCTGTGTGTACGTGTGTCTGTGTGTGGTAACTCTAGTGCAAAAACGAAAAGTCGCACAGAACTGAAATTTCATATTTAAGGCTACTATACGCTCGAGATGTTACAGCTACTTTTTTAATAAATTCGGCTGACCGAAGGTGCTACTTTATACCATGCATTTTGCACCTTTTTATAATTTTTTCAAAAAGGGCTATAACGATTTTAATTAAACTCGCTGTATGAATGTGAAATTAAATGGGCTTTAGTGTGATATAGGATTTATTCTGATTGAAATGGTATAGCAGGGCTTAAATGCCGATATTTTCTTTATTTAAAGTACGTTTAATTCTATAGATTATATAAAAATAACTATATTATCTTGTTATCATTGATAATTAACAGCTAAATATGCACGTTAAGCGAATTCGATAAACAAATAAAGGAGAAAACTAAACAAATATTTAATGCATTTTTTGAACACAACAATAGTAATATCGATGTATAATATACCGTTGGATAGCTAAAGATTTTAGAAAAAATATTATATGACACACGGAATCGTAAAGGGTAATGGAGGGTGATGAAAACCCGATAAAACTAACAGTTGTTTGGGTTTCCAAAAAGGGAAATTCATGTTGGCCGTGCTGCAACCTAGCGGCTTGTCAATGAAGCACAGCGCGCCAATTTTGTTTTTTAACATAAGAACATAAATATAGACGTATAATATACCGCTTAATAAATAAATAAATAAACGTTGGAAAGCTAAAGAATTTAGAATAAAATATTATCTAATACACAAGCTTGTAAAATTGAATAAAGAGTGAAGAGTGATAACTGATTATTTTAGATAATAATATAATAGAGTTTTTTATTAATCACATGTTTATATATTAATTCAATTTAATTAATTGTTTAATGGTTTCACTCGTTGTTACCTGAAACTGTATTTGGAAATTCTTTAATTTATTTTAAAAACGGAATAAGTGAAAGTTGTGTGCTGCCCGCACCAGATTTTTTTTTCTCTATCTTTATTTAATAATTTCCAAATTGTTTTTACCAGAAATGGTAAGCGGAAGTTGGTTGTTGCCCTTTTTTTATTATATTTTATTATAGTAGGAACTCTTGAAATAAACTTGTTTTCTGAAACTGGAAATTGCCGCGGTAATTAGAGAAGATTAACAGTCCATGTGGTTTGCACCCACCTGATGTCGCTTACCACTATTAAGCTTTCATAAATTTGAAAATATAACTGTATGTGAAATACATGAAACAGTCCATTGCTATTTATTGATTTTTAAATATTTTAAAATAGGATAGTTTCGGGGCTGCAGCAAGGAGGGTCTACACGGTGAGAAATAGGGTATTGGTAGGTGAGGTGAAAGCAGGTCTTGTGAGAGTTCACGAAAGTAGCAGGAGAGGGGCAAGGCTTATTTAAAAAAAAAAAAAAAATTGGATAACGACATCAAATATTACTTTTAGAAAAATCCTAAAGATCAACAAATATTATTTTTTAAAAAGATAAAAAAAACTGAATGATAAAGTTTATAATATAAGGTAAATAAAAATAAATGATGAAGTAATATAGAAAATTCGGTAATTGAATATTTATTATATGTTGAATGAATATGAGAGTGGATAATTCACTCTAACCAAATATCACGAATTTCACCTCGCCTACACCTATCTGAATTCTCACCGTGTAGCGCTGCCTGAAAGTACGAATAGGACATCTCTACCTTGAGGATGAAATGCTGAAGACTCGCGAGGAAGACACTGAAGACATCAGAGGGGACAGAGAGAGTTTTCTGATTTGACAGCCTACCAAGAGAAGAAACCATCATATTGTTCCACTACTTAGTAGTGTAGCATAAAAGACATTATCTGGAAAAATCAGTAATTGACATTTTTCAAAAAGGTTAAAAAAATACATATTTTTATTTTCCTTTCATCCGCTAAAAATTGGCTTTTCGTTCAAGAATCAAGATCATATAATTTTTGCTTGCCTTTGACTTCTAAGAATCAGAAAAAAAAATATTTTAAATTAATTTCAAATTTTACTATTAACATCATTTATTGAAATTTACAACTGTACTTCAAAGTACAACAAGTAAATGTGACAAAAGATAAATGACGTGAAGAAGAACTACCCAATGGCAGCACTCCTGTAACTTTGTAAGGTCTCGAGGCAATCTTCTTTTCAGACGCCTCGAAGGATTGTAGGGAATGGAAGGGGAAGCAAGGATTGAAACTAGTGGGTTAGAGTGGGAGAGGAGTTTGTGAGATATCTGGTTCGGACTAGATCAGCAACAAATGGAATATATGGGTCTTTATGGATGAGTTTATTTGTGACCAAGTAAGAGGTATTAAGGATTTTACGAAGGATTTTGGATTGTAAGGATTGGATCCCGGAAGAATTAGAAGGTTTAGTAGAGCCTCAAAGCTCAACTCCGTAAGTCCATATAGGCCTAATGATAGTCATGTAGAGGAGTAGTTAAGTGGGAGTTTAGAGTGTTTGTCAAGTAAGTGTTGAAATAATCGAAAGCGGCGAGCAGTTTCTTGTCGTTTCAGTCTAGTGTGCGGATTCCATGTGAGACGTTTGTTAAGCAGGAGACCTATTCAGCAACAAATGGAATATATGGGTCTTTATGAATGAGTTTATTTGTGACCAAGTAAGAGGTATTAAGGATTTTACGAAGGATTTTGGATTGTAAGGATTGGATCCCGGAAGAATTAGAAGGTTTAGTAGAGCCTCAAAGCTCAACTCCGTAAGTCCATATAGGCCTTATGATAGTCATGTAGAGGAGTAGTTAAGTGGGAGTTTAGAGTGTTTGTCAAGTAAGTGTTGAAATAATCGAAAGCGGCGAGCAGTTTCTTGTCGTTTCAGTCTAGTGTGCGGATTCCATGTGAGACGTTTGGTAAGCAGGAGACCTAGATAGCGGATCTGTTCGACCAGGACAAGTGGATTATTATTAAAGGATACTGTAGGACAGGAGTTCATTGGTTTACGACGGAAGGTAAAGGTTATTTGATTGGATTTATTTTTCTGATTTTATTTTAATTCTCCAATTCTGACACCATACCTGAAGGTCTTTGATGTGGGATTGTAGGGTTTGAGAGGCAATAGTAGAATCGTTATTGACTAATAACACATAACTGTCATCAGCATACGTAGAAAGGAAAGTGTTAGAATTGGTTGGGATATCAGCTGTATATAAAAAAAAAAAAAGAAAAAAAAGAGGGTTTTAAAAATTAAAAAGCTACAAATCTAGGTGAATTATTTTTATTCGCCACCAAATAGATCCCCTAAGTTTGAGTAAAAAAAAGATGCCGGTCAGATTTACCATCCTAACCCGGCTATACCCTTTACAGAGAAAACGTTTATATTGGTGTAAGACAAAAATATTGTAAGGTCATTATTATGTTATTTCGTGATACGATTTTTTTAATTCAACTAACATTAAATTATTAAATTCATTAAAATATAATTATTTTGAAGATTATTTCGGTTACAAAAAAATTCTAGACCCACTTACAATGGCCCCACTTACAATGGCCGGAAGCGGGAGCGGCGAAAACTTTCGAGCAGGGACTTTTAATTCAACCCTATCTATATCTCGTCTTTTTTTATCCGATTTCGACATTCCTGGATTTATTAGAATGAGGGGAGACTCTTCTTCCCATGCTAGTCCATATTGAATAATCTAAGAACATCTGAACGTGTAATGTTTATCAGAGTGCCGTATATTGAAAACAGTACAGGTTATTAAGTAAATAACTGTCTGTTGAGATTAATAAATCATTTAGTTGTGCCTTAGCAGGGTAACTGCACCAATTACTGACTCTATAATAATAATAATAATAATAATAATAATAATAGGCTTAGCGAACCCGAAGGTTCGATGCCGATACCACCAAATTCCGCCTACACAGAATCGTCCAATGCTCACCATTCAAGCCCAAGCTCCCGAGATCAGCCTTAACGCAATCCTCCCATCTCCGCTTCGGCCTACCTTTCGGACGCCTACCAGTCGGTTCAGCTAATACCAACTTTCTCGGAATCCGTTCCTCACTAAGCCCAACAACTTTACGCGCCCATTTGAGTCTCCGCGATGCCATCAACTCAATTATATTCACAGGGTACAAACTTCGCAACTCAGCGTTGTACAACCTTCTAAACTCCCCAGTGGCCTCATCTCTCTTCGGACCAAATATTTTACGCAGTACCTTATTCTCGAAAACCTTAAGCCGTTGTTCATCCTTTAAAGTAAGCGGCCACGTTTCACATCCGTAAAGAACCGTTGGAAGAATAATAGTTTTATAAATTCTAATCTTTAAGTTTTTAGATAAAAGCCGCGATCTAAGTAACTTAGCAACTGAATAATAACACGCATTTCCCACCTTTAACCGGGACTTTATTTCTTCCTGGATTTCATTTTTTCTAGTTATAATTGAACCTAAATACTTGAATTTCTCTACGTGTTCAAAAGTATGACCTGATACATCAATATCACCAAGATCGACACCGTTTCTGCTACTAATCATATACTTCGTTTTATCGGTATTTAATTCGAGCCCTATTTCTTTACCGGTTTTTATTAACACACTTGTATTTAGTTGTATGGTTTCCGTGTCTTCACCTAGCAGTACCAGATCATCGGCATACCCCAAAACCGGAATCTTGTCACCCATATTTAAGCCTTTCTCGGTACACATCACCTTTTCTATGACATATTCTAAAGCTATATTAAATAACACAGGTGAAAGGGAGTCAACCTGTTTCAAACCCGATCGCACCTCAAATCTCTCGGAGTAATTATGACCGATTCTAACTTTATGGAATGTTTCCGACAAACACATTTCTACTAGGTTTACTAACTTTCTGGGTATTCCCTGTTCAATCATGATGTTATATAGCTTCTGACGGTCTATTGAATCATAAGCCTTTTTAAAATCGATATAAAGTTGATGGACTACACCGTTGTATTCCAATTTTTTCTCTAATATTTGACGTAAGGAAAATATTTGGTCAATAGTCGAGCGATTCCGCCTAAAACCACATTGGTAATCTCCGATAATTTCCTCAGCGTATTCCGTGATTCGACTAGTTAGAATTGACGAGAATATTTTATAGCATACTGGGAGAAGAGAGATCCCACGATAGTTGTTACAATCCGACCTCGGTCCTTTTTTGTGAATCGGAATAAGTATTGATTCTTTCCATTCTTCTGGCATTTTTTCAGTTTCCCAGATCTTTTTAACTAAAAAATGTATTTTGGAAACGCCCGCTTCTCCACACGCCTTGATTAATTCACTCGTGATATTATCATTTCCTGCGGCCTTATAACGTTTTAATTTTCCTATCGCCATTTCGACTTCCTCTTTACTCGGAGCGTCTATCCATGGTTCAGCGCTCTGATATTCAGAGAGAGGAGATTCATTATTATTTTCCGTATTTAAGATGCCGTCAAAGTGTTGTTTAAATTTATTTAATATCTCAGAAGGATCTGCAATTATATTGTTATTTGCATCTTTAACCGCATTCAATAGAGGTTCAAATCTTTTACGCGATTTGTTTATACCTTTGTACATCTCTCTTACGTTATTTTCGTTTCTGTGTTTTTCTATTTCTATTATTTTGTCTTTAAGATACTCTCTTTTCTTATTTTTTAATAGTTTTGAAGTTTCATTCTTTACTAACCGAAAATAAGCCACATTATTATCGCTTGGATTATTTAAGGAATTCAGTTTAGCGGTTTTTCTTTTTTCGCACATATTTTGACAATCCCTGTCGAACCAAGGTTTGTTCTTTTTATTTTCGATTTTTCCAAGACATAAATTACCGACCTCTTTAATATTATCCCTGATTCCTTCCCATAATTTGTTTACATCTTCGTGTTCCTCGTCTGAAGATTCCAAAGCTTCGAACCGATTTTTTACTTCTATCGCGAATTGTTTTCTAATTTCGAGGTTGTTCAATTTAACTAAATCAAAATTCTCGGGACGAATATAGTTCGGTGTTCTCTTTTTTGTATTTAGTTTTTGTCGAAGTTTCGCGATTACTAATTCATGATCAGAGCCGCATTCTGCACCCCGATACGATCTCACGTTAATTATGCTACTTTGCCATCTGTTTTGTATTAAAACATGATCGATTTGATTCCGTGTTTGTCCATCCGGCGATGTCCACGTATCCTTATGTTTAAATGTAGTACTTTTGATTACTAGGTTTTTCGAAATGGCAAAGTTTATTAGTCGGGTCCCATTATCATTACTATATTCGTGCAAACTTTCTTTACCGATTGTAGGACGATATACTTCTTCCCTTCCAACCTTTGCGTTCGCGTCGCCTAGTATTATCTTAATGTAATTTCGCGGTAACTTATCGTAAACCGACTCTAGTTTATCATAAAATTCGCATTTTACTTCATCATCACTGTCTTCGGTGGGAGAATGAATGTTTATAAACGCGATTTTAAACCAACGCCCTTGAAATATAGCAACCGATATTCTTTCACTAAAGAACTGTACGTCCCGTAATGCGGAAAGAAATCTATTCCTAATCAGAAACCCGGTACCTAGACAATAATTAACGCTCCCCCCGTACCAAATAGTATACTTTCCTTCTGTTAACGAACCCTCCCCTGGCCAGCGAACCTCTTGTAATGCAACGATATCTAAATGGTACCCCTTAACTTCATTCGCGACCGACTTTAACCCACCTGCCGTATTTAAACTTCTAACGTTCCACGTCCCTATTGTTAGATCTCTAATTTTCATCTTGCGCCATGATTCCCCTGAAGCAGTCCCCACCCGGAGACCCGAACGGGGGACTAGTTTACCTCCGGATAATGAGCGTTTTACCTCAGAGGAATCCATGACTTTTGGTGATATTTTGTGAACTAAAATATGTGAGTAGGGCGTTCGAACCTACGTCACACCCTCCAGCAAGCCTGGGGGGCCGCTCTCATTGTTGGTCAGCGAGTCCATCGGACTTAGCCGGGAGGAGCTTCCGAAGAAATTCCACCGACCATCCCCACATCCGCCACCCGTGGGACGCTCCCCATACGCGGTAATGAGATCCGCGCGAGGAATTACTGACTCTATAAAAAAAAATTGTGGTTTTTGAAAAATATCTCCCACATCTATTCACCTATCCTTGCCATTCGAAATAAAACCCTCCCGTCACAACACTAAGAAATATTTGAATTTTACAAAAAAGTTTTTTTCTTGATAATAAAGAAAGGTTCTGAAGTCAGTATTCAACATTTTTAAACTGGAAATAAACAAGTTTTATTAAAATAAATTACAATATTTCTTCCAATGAACAAAAAAATTTATAAGATATACTTTTTAAAATTTTCCTTTT